>JADLZK010009768.1:0-177921 GCA_015847255.1 Hyparrhenia diplandra | reverse complement strand
TAAGATGCTACAATTGGTATTTCTATCCGTGCGCTGCGGATATCATGTTCAATCTTTTATCAAGGCCAATCTATAAATACCATGCCCCGCATTTCTTTGAGCGTTATTGCTAGGGTGACAGACTAGTGTATAGGTAATGCCTAGAAATGAGTGGTATACCTTGAGTTCATATCCTGGTGAGATTAACTCCACTATGGATAATGTGGCTAAGATACATCCCACTACTAACACCGCCTAACTTCGCTTTGTTGGATCATGAGATTAATCCCATATCCAAGCTAACATGATTAGATAGATATCCCATATATATTTCTCTCGCCTTCCTAATAAGGATCGTGTTAGAAATATCAACAATTACCGATAGGAACGAAAAGCAATCAATTTGGCAAGTGGTCACCTAATTGGAAGGGTCCTTTCAAAGTGGTCAAAGTAATATTTGGGAATTCCTATGTGCTTGAGTCAACCACCGGAGAACGCCAAGCTAAGGCGATTAACGGGAGATATCTTAAAAAATATTTCCCTAGTGTTTGGCAAGAGGCCTAGTGCTCTCAAACAATGGATTTCCATGCATGCATCGCCCTTAGAACAAAGATGGTCGATATTTATTATCGCCCTTAGTCACTAAGCAACCGATATGATGGGTATTTGTGTTGTTTGGGTTTTCTTGTCTTGTTTTCTGGATTCGCGCACTCTTCACCTGAAAACAGGGGGGCATATGTTGACACCCGAAAATGTTCGGACATATTTCCAGTGATTTGGACGTGTCAATTCGACCATAAACATGACCAAAAATGAAGCAACAAGGCCACAAGACCACAAGATCCGGCGAAGAGGTCGACCGCCGGTCCCTAAACATGTGCCGACGCCGGGATCGGAAACACGCCGCGTCCGCGCGAGCTCGACGATGCGTCCGGCGTGGGCGGCGCGGGAGCCACGCGCGCCGGACGTAGCCGTCTGGCGTCCGGCGCTCGGGTCCCGGCGTCCCGACGCGGGTCCTCCCACGGGGCTTACTTGGACCAGCGTCCGGCGCGCCCGGACGCTGCACGTGTGGCGTCGGTGCGGCCCGCCTGCGCAGGGTCCTTCGGACCGCGTCCGGCGGCGCTGGCGCGTCCCGGGCGCGAGCGCTGGGGGCGTCCGACGCGCGTTTAGTGACTTGTCCAAACCGGTTTCTTTCCCTAATCGATTTTTGGCGGGTTTTGATGCTTGGAAACGCATCTAATGCGGTCCTAAGGGGATAAGACCACCCCCTCTATATAATGAGAGGTTCATGGCCGATTTGATCCCATCTACATCCAATCATCAAAACACAAACCCTACCTCTACTTTTTACTCTTCCAAACCCTAACCTTCTGTTGTTCGACGACATTCTTGACGAATTTCGTCGGTGTTCTAGGTGGCCCCCGCCAACCCTAGAAGACCCTTCGCGTCTTGCTCCTCGATAGATCCTTCCCGGGAGGTCATTAGAAGCCACTATAGCCGAGAACGAGCTCTACATCGCCTTTACCGGTTTCTTGATCGGTTTTGGTGATCAAGTTGTGGTTCTTGCTTGCTAGTTACAAAGTTGATCGCAACCTCGTGCGCGTCAAGGCCCTCCCCGTGTGTTGGTGCAAAACCTAGCTTGTGTCAACAACCCCCTAAAGCAGTTTTAAAAAATCATAGTAAATCATAGAAAAATCATAAAATGAAAAATCAATTGTGTTGGACTCCAAATAAGTAGATCTACACAATGAACATATAATATGGTATGCTTTAGTACATTTTTTTGTTGTAGCATTAGATCTATGTTTTTCTTCATAGTTGTAAAAAAAATGTACTAAAGTATACCATATTATATGTTCATTGTGTAGATCTACTCATTTGGAGTCTAACACAATTGATTGTCTATTTTATGATTTTTCTATTTTATGATTTTTCTATGATTTACTATGATTTTTTAAAAAATGCTTTAGGGGGTAATTTATCCGGTTTTTGAAAGTTCGAGGGGTTGATATAGACCGTTTTATAGGTTGGGGTTATGCAGTCCACCTCCCATAGGTGGGGGTGTGATATAGACTTTTTCCTATCCCAATATAACGCCGAATTCAGATTCTCTTGATACGAAGTGCAATCAACAATTTGTATCCATATTCAAGTTTGAATTAAAATTAAAATATAGTAAATAGTGTTACCTGAATTTGATTCCATGCGAATACAATCTGAATCCGTCCCTTTTCACATACTATTAGTATGTTAAAAAGATTAAGTCCATCTTTGATCCCTCAACTCTTGCTTTTATCTAATTTTAATACCCTCAACTGCAAAAGCGTCTAACTTTGGTACCTCAACCTTAAAACCCATTTAAATTTTGACCCTAGAGCCTTCTAAAAACCACTAAAAACTAGCCCTGGAGATCAAAATTGAACGGTTTCGATAGTTGAGGTAACTTACACAAAAGCAAGAGTTAAGAGCCAAAAATGGACTTATTCAAGTAATCTCGTTTTTTTTTATATTTATAAAAGTTTTATATATTAAATTTTTTATTGATAAGTAATTATATGTATTAAAGTATTTCTCTAGACTTTATTGGATTTTTATCATAAAAAGGAGTTTTAAAATTATCATAAATTAAACTTTTGTACCAAAGTTTTCTAAATATAGTCTATCTCATGGAGATATACAACTTCAATTTGGGTTATTTCTCCATCCAAGTTTGTTCGAACAATTCGAAGATATTGAATTTCAAAATATGAGAACTTCAAAAGGAATTTTTGGACCGTAAATGATTTAAAATGAAGCTGTTATTATCCACAAAGTTGTAGTACAAGTTTAGTTTTGGTCATTTCCCTATCCGAGTTCGTTCAACCACAATTCAAAAAAATTTAATTTCAAAATACAAGAACTTGAAACAGAATTTTGGGACAAGTAAATGATTTCAAATAAAAAAGTCATCAACTACATAATTGTATCGAGATATACGACTTTAATTTTGGTCATTTCTCCATCAAAGGTCATTCAAACAATTAGAAAATTTAAATATCAAACTATGATAACTTCAAACATATAGATTATATTTGAAATAAATTCGATTCACATTCTAAGAAAATCCAACATATGAAAATCAAAACAATATAGACAAAGATTATAATACTTATCAATAAGTAAATTAATATATAATTTATTTCATAAATATATAAATTAAATACCTCATTAAGTCCATTTTTAGCTCTCAACTCTTGCCTTTGTCTAACTTTAGCACCTCAACTATCAAAACCGTTCCATTTTGAGTCCAAGAAAGTATTGAGGGGTTTTGAGATGGCCATACACCAAAATTAAACGGTTTTCATTGTTGAGGTATCAAAGTTAGACAGATTTGAGGGCTAAAATTAGACAAAGACAAGAGTTGAGGACTAAACATAAACTTAATTGTCAAAAAAGGATGATATGGACTTATGAGAAGGACGGACTGCTATAATGTGCCAGTGTAATTAACCTCATAATACATTGTGGTACAGTGGTAGCTATGAGTTCCCTTCTAGAATAAAGTCATCGTAAAGCTGAATGTTAGTCAACCCAACCCATGCTGTGACAAAAACATGGACGGAAAGAATTGGTGGCGGATCCGTATGTCTTAGTGGCGGTTGGGCGATGTCATAGTGGCGGTTGGGCGCCCAACCGCCACTAAGACATATGGATCTCCCACCGATGCGTTGCCCTGCAACTTGCAAGACTTTCACTATACTAATCAATGCCAATTGCCAAGGGTTGTCAATAATCCCTGGGAAATGACACGTAGCTCACCCGCCGTTCAGCTCCGATGGTGACCAGTGACCTCGTCCGCACTGCAGCAGGTGGTGGTAGTCGATAGAGGCCTAGCCGCGACCCATGACGACGCTGCCATAGGCCATATCGGAGACCACCGTTCAGCAGGAAATTAACCTTGTGTTTGATCGTAGCATGTACCTGTACCAATACCAACAAGGCAAGAGCTTGCATATCGATCGCTATACGCTAGCGGGACGATGGGGTGTTCTCCAGTGTCCACAACATGTTGCACAAGTTCTCCGCAGCACACTGTTAGCTGATGGTTTATGATGCGTAGTATTAGGGCCTGTTTGATCCATTAGCTAGCTAATTGTTAGTGGGGGCGGTTTGGACCATCTATAATTTTATTGATTTTTAAAATCAAGTAGATGTCCCAATATAAATCTGAATTCAGGTTCTCTGGATAAAAATTCATAATCAACAATATTTGTATTCGTATTCGAGTCCGAATTCAAATTAAAATATAGTAAACAGTGTTTTCCGAATTCAATTCCATGGGCATACGATCCAAATCCATCCATTTTCACATACTATTAGTATGGTAAAAAAGAATAAGTCCATCTTTGATCCCTCAACTCCTGCTTTTATCTAACTTTAACCCCCCAACTGCAAAAATCGTCTACCTTTGGTACCTCAAACTGAAAACCCATTTAAATTGTGACCCTAGAGCCTTCTAAAAACCACTAAAAACTAGCTCGGAAGTCAAAACTGAACGGTTTTGTTAGTTGTGGTAAGTTTGACAAAAGCCAGAGTTAAGAGCCAAAAATGGACTTAATCAAGTACTTTCATTATTTATATTTATGAAAAGTTTTTTTGACACCAAATAGGATCCGGATCACACACCAGCAGGGGCTTTGGACGTCCGGCCACCATGGACTGAAGAACGCAGCGAGGATGTCACTCTTTCATGGTGAAGAATGGAGAGGTTTACAAACAAACCACCATAGTATAAGCAATGTGCTTGCGTAATGAAGAACGGGGTAGTTTTCAAGCAAACTAGCAAAGAAACCATGGAGGCTCTCACGGGAGAGAACCCGTCGGGAGCAAGAATGTCTTCGGGTTGCCCTAGGTCGGCCAAAGAAGCCTAGGGCCATCCTTAGTCATCGGATCAAGGGATGGACATCATAGGGTTAGAAAAAAGAGTAAAAGGGTTAGAGTAGAGGTAGTAGATTGATTTTGACGATTGAGTGTTGCATCCTTCAATCGGTCGTGATCCTCCCATATATATAGAGGGGGTGGCCTTGGGGTGTATAGCGGTTCTCTGCTTGGTGTGTACCTTGCCGCGACCACATGTGCCTCTCGAGGGGGACACCTATACACACTTGCCACGAAAACCTTAGCGGCCACTAACTTGTTAGATGAACCTTTGAAAGACTTCAAAGTGAACCCAACCGACCTTCCTTAGTAGTGGGTCAAGAGGCCGATCACCTCGGGTGAAAGGGTAAATCATGGTTCATGGTTAATGTGTACAACTCTGCGTAGAGTTTGATCAAACTGGTATATCAGCTATTCAATTCTCATGGTCACAAGCGGCCTGGATCCTTTTTGAGATAGATGGTTACCATGGATGGTTTGGGTTGATGATTAATCTTGGTGATAATTATTATACTTCTCACCTTGGGAGCTTAAGCATAACTTAGTTACTCGAGGTTTAAAATAATAAAATATGATCAACTAAAAGTGATTATCGCAGCTTTTAGCCGTGTCTAGCCTTTTGAGCCTTGTATCCCGTCATGTTATACTTATTGAGTTTGGTGCGCCCACACTTGCTTTACAATCAATAAAAATCCTAGATGGGTAACATATGGTGGATCAAGTGATGAGTTTTCCAAAGGAGTTCTAAGAGTATTAAATGTGTGCTCCCAGTCAACCATCCCTTTGGAGTATGGGGACCCAAAGAGAAGATACGAGAATAGTTTCCGCTATGCTTTGTAATAGATGTAAGCCTTATTGTAACTATGTTTCGATATATAATAAACCATTGTCTCCGATATTCTCCAATTTTGTTGCTATATGTGTCGTGTGGATATCCTAGGCACACATATAGTTGGCGCTTGGTATTCTTCTTGAAAAATCAGGTGTGACAATGCTATTATTCAAAAGCCGAGGTTGGTCTTCGACTTCGGGCTACAAACCTTGGTCTTCGATGGTGCTAGCATATGGGGGTGTGGGTATTATGCCTTGGTCTTCCCCTTGGCGCGGGATCCACTTTGGTACCTCGGTGGAGGGCTGCTTTTTTCCTTGCTATTGTGGGCTTTGCTTGGCCAACACGCGGTGGGAGCCATTGTTGGAAAACTAGGTTTCCTATAGCCCGGTGGAGTCGCCGCCTATCCCGAGCAAAGGCCCTCAACAAATGTAGATAAACCGGAAGGTGGACCCAAGAACAATTAGGGGTTTCATAAATGCATTCACCAACCATCCTTTTACATAGGGTTCCACTCCCCCTTTATAGAGTACCCTTTTGCCTCATTTTTCATTTACATCCATGCCCTTTGCCACGTATAATACATTCACGGGATATTCCCGCTAGTGCAGATCATCTAGGGACATTTTAGTCCTTTTCCTCCCGAACCGCCTTTGCCTTTTGGTCCTAAACCCGCTAGCCCACATGAAGCTATTTCCGCCTTCAGGGCTGCGTTGTTGAGGGACTCCCTACCACGTCGTGGAGGCCACGCAGCCTCGTACTAGATTATCTTGCCCTCCGCCCGATCGCCAAGATCGCCCGAGGCTCTGTCCTTGCTCCCTTCTGCTATCATCATGGGCCATTCTTGGGGCCTTCTTTGTCACGCCTGGGACTTCCGCTGGCCACCGACCATAGCGAAGGCTTCCTCCTTGATCCCCTCGCAGATGATGAACACATACATGACAAGTTGGTGTTAGTATTGTAGCAACTCCTGATTCAAGATTGTTGTTAATAAATAGTTTTGCTAAGGTACTAGCAAAAGGTAAGCTTGGGGGAGCTTGTTGATGATGGATAACGTCAACTTTTTACCATAAATAAATAGAACAAATAAGAACAAGAACACTATAAGATAGGATTTATACTAATGAATTCCACGAGTTTTATTGTATACCCGTTTTGCGAGGATGGATCCAAAGAAGAGTAGAAAAGAGAAAAAATAGAGAAAACGGAAGAAAAGGACCAAAATAGAAGCATTAGTATAAATTTTAGGGACCTCAAGGACAAAAGGAGACGCCAAAGATGGGGCCCACATGTCGAATTGAGGGTCAAGCGTCCCGACCGGTGGGGACGGCCGTCCCTCCCCGGGTGGAGCCACGTGTCCAAATTTCGGAACCTTTTTCCAACCGACCTTGAGGTTCAATCTAGGTTGTCCAATGAAGTTGGTTTGATCCGAGGGCTGAGATTCATCTTATGGGGCTATATAAGCAGGGGCAGACCACCCCCGAAACCGTAATTCATAATTCATTATTCATTGTTCTCTATGAGATCAAGAGGGGTCCCTTCCATGGATCTACCTCCTAGTTTTAGCTATCAAGAGAAGATTAGTTCTTCATAGATCTAGTCTTATACATAGAAATAGTGAGATAGAGTGTGAGGGATGAGTTGGGAGGAGGTGCCTAGGCTGTCGGTGCTTTCTCTATGGCTTGTACTTCAGTGGATTCAAGTTCTTCTTGTCTTCAAGATTTCTCTAGTAATTTACTTTTAATCTAAGTTTACTTTGTTTATTTGGTCTATCGACTCTTTGAGTGCTTTATTCCTGTTCGTAGGAGGAGTAGAGTGTTAATCTATAGCATAGGCGTGGTGCTTAGGCTAGGGTTAATCTTGAATGGCCCTTACTTTTTAGATTTCAAAGTGGTAGATCACGGGTGTGACATACTTGTTGAGTCCTTTTGTAGCACACCATCCCACAGTAAGTTTAGTAGTCTTATTGGTGCTAGTAGGGAAGAAATTCTGCTTTTACTCTATTAGTTATCGGCTAAGATAGATCAAGAGAAGACGTAGTTTACCAAAGTTAGAAGTCAAAGACCCTTAGTTATTCTCTTTATACTCTTATTTATCCTAACCTTTTTGCTACTCCTAGTTATTATAAAACCCTTTTAGTTATCTTAAAACTTTTATATTTATTATAAACCCAAAAACTTAGTTATCATTATTGTTGACTTAGTTTGTAGTTAGCCTTACATGTTTCCACTGTGGATTCATTATTAAAACCCTTTGGGTGAAAGCTACAAATGTATTTGTGCACTTGCGAGATCTTTTCTTGTTTATTTTGTGTGCGTTAAAAAATACCAACAATATTCTCTCTCTAGTCTAAGTAGTTGTGGAATATGATATAGTGACATAGACTTTGCTATGACTTAGTTCCAAGAATGACTTTATATCTGGAGTTTTATTTTCAAAATAAAAATCAAAAGTTCCTCAATGATTTATATTTCCTACCAAAGCTATATGACATGATCTCTTCACATATATATGAAACCATAGTCATATGTTGCTTGTACTCATGGTGAGCTTTTGTCAAATTGTTGTGATCTATGTTGAGATTCTTTTCATATGCCCATGATCAAGATTCACATACACCCGAAATAAAAGCGCCAACTCTTACACTTTGAGAGTTGCGCACAACATGCACCTTTCCATCCACCAAAAATATACTCCACTCATTTCTATCATGACTCCTCCTTACTAAAATATCTTGTTCCAAAGGAAAAATATGGGCTATGCTAAAAAAATATATGGACATGTGTCCAATTCAAATAAAAAGATGAGAAATCAATACTCCTCCAAAAAAAAAAAGAGAGGAAGAAAAAGTAGCCCATACTCCTCTCAAAGGCATTCTTTCAAAAGAGGGTCATGATATCCGGAGTATAAAAAAACAATTAGATATTCCACACACTCTCACATCTTGATCAAAGCATATGACTATTCTCTCTATGTGGTTCAATTTTTTGACTAAGCAACATGGCATGATACAAGTATGCTTTCTTTCACCTACCAAAAGCTCCATAAAAGCCTTATTTAGAAGGTAGAAAAGAAAAGCAAATCAAGCCTTTGGTGAGGAGCAATATACACATTGAGCGATCGAGTGATCATCTGAGGAACTATTTTATTTACAAAACTTTCAAAACCTTTGGAAGGATAGTTGTTTAAAAGAATGAAAGATAAGCAAGTCCATGAATCTATTCTATTTTGCAACCACCAAGACATGGAGATGGCGAAAAAAAAAGCCCCATAAAAGATCAAGAAAATAACGAGCGGATATATAATAATGCCATTTCATTGAAACTTTGGAAGAAAATTTTATTATATGCATGGCACTTGTGAAATGTAATCGGCATAGAAGCAACTCTTGATCAACAACCAAAGTTCTTATCTTTTACTCGGGACGAGCAAAGGGTAAACTTGGGAAAACTTGTTGATGGTCAAGAACGACATATTTTTTTTTTTTATCAACTTGTAACTAAAAAGGGAGTAAACTAAACAACTTTACACTCATATACCTTTACTATTAACCTAGTTCCACTTGTATTGAGAATTATGTCATTGAAGGATTTTGTACCCAAAACAAGTGAGAAAATACCAAAAAGGCGTCATTTGGGAAAGCGTAATATAGCACACCAATCAACCCAATGGAGACAGGCCCAACACGTATCAAATTCGGGCTGGCTACCACCCGGCCCCAGCCCCAAGCCATGCCACCAACCTACACGCCAAAGGCGGTGGTCGGGCCGAGCCACCGGCTACGGTATTTGAGGGCCAACCTTGGCGCCACTTGGGCCCAACTTTGGCGGCGGTACATTAACTAACCGGGAGGGCGGTGCGGGGCGAAGCTGGCCGGTTTAGTGCACCTGCACGGGTGTGGAGGTCGGTTTGGTGATATTATGAGGGAAATCTTCCATTTAGCCCCTCCACTCCACCTATAAGTAGAGGGCCTCACTCTCTCACTCACTATACACACCACACAAGAACCATTCTCTTTCCACACTTGTATCTTTTTTCTTTTTTTAGTTTATAGTTGGAGTTAGGAAAGAAGCTTCATTGGAGAGCTTGGACCTTGGAGTATTCTTGGTATGAATAATATAAAGAGTTCTTCTTTATTCTTGTTCTCAAATTATCATTATAGTTATGTTATACAATTAGAGCAATGTTCTTATGATATAATCTTGATGTATGAACTCGACTATAGTTTCTATGTCATGATCTTGTCATATAGAACCTTATGCTTAATCTATCATACATACATGTTTAGATCTAGAGCTAAGTTGATATGTTGAGTTCTTCTTTGAGTTAGCCTTGGTCATTGTTGGGTTGTGGGTTCGTCGTCCGCCCTTGTGGTGGATGCTCTCGCAGTAGAGGGCCTCACCATGCGGGTAACCCCGGTCAACGCTAGAGTAGTAGTCATAGAGTAGACGTGGTGTCTATGCTAGAGGGCTGCCTTCATTTGCCTCGCGTTACGGACGGGCAAGGTGGTAGGCGGCCCGGGTGATAGCCCCGGCGTCCCTTTGTAACCCCCACGTCTTTGGCGTGAGCCGTGGCCGGCAATGCTTGGCGCACCAAGTGTTATCCGGTGCCCGGCAAGTCAATAGTGATCATGGCTATCTTAACCTAGAATCTCTAACGAGATAAAGCATGTATGTATACCTGCTTTCTTAACATAGCTATTTAGGACATGCCTGCTCTATGTTAGATTAATTCTTTTATTCATTGTTTTATCTTTATCCTTGAGATTGATTCACGTGTGTGTGTCAAGTTATCCTTTATCTCGCCACACTTTACTCCTATTATGAACTTTGGTCTATTATACAATCATGTTATATTATCCATGTTCATATTAGATACTTTTACACCATGCCTTCCTTTGGGAAAATATAAATAACGATAACCGTAATACTTAGGGTGAAATGCTACAACGGTATTTTCGTGCACTTGCGGACTTGTTCTATAAACGTCGAGAATACCAACAGGTGTTTCCTAGCGAGTTACTAGGATATATGAATCCTTGTGATTGCGCTAAGAAATGCCAACAAGCATTTCTCGGCGCCGTTCTTGAGGATGGATCATAAGTCCATTCTTGGTGAATGCGCTACTTAAATGTCAACACTTGCGGATTTTGTTTTCATGCATAAATCTTTATATTCTTTCTAGTCACATAATAATAAGATAAGATCTATTTATTATTAATCTTGTGGTAATATGAACCAGCATTTTTTAGCACCATAGCTAGGAATGACAACCTAGTACAATGCTAGAGATGTAGAAAATTGATAGGTGGCTACTAGAACAAGTGATGAGTTAATTTATACCAACAAGCATTTTTTGCACTTTGTTGCTAGGAAAGTAGCTATGTAATAAAGGAATATTGATGAACTTGTATTGATTGATATAAGCATTAACCTCTGCTCTAGCAGGATTACCCTTGTTTGTCTAGTTTTCTATCTTATGCGGGGTAATGAATGACCGGTTTCGCGACCTACCATTGAAACTCCTACAAGATAGAAGAAACACATTAAAGAATCTAGGATTCAAGATAGAAGAAACACATTAAAGAATCTAGGATTGGAGAAAGAAGGTGGATGTCACAAGAATTCAACTCATATCTCAAGTGACGGGAACAAAGATGCACATCACTCACAAATTCCATCATGTGAGTCGTGATAAGTATGATCAATTAAAGGTGTGTGAAAGTCTTGCTCATGGACTTTAAATTTGATGAGTAGTTATCCTTTGCATTCCATTACATTATCCACATGTTCATCCCATTTAGTTTAATATTTTTCCCCAATTATAATGTCTTTAGTTCCATGCATATATCCATCCCACTTGCATTAATATTAAAAAAAAAAAAAAAAAATACTCACTATGACCATGCTCTTTCATCTCTTTTGAATAAGTCCGTATAATGCTTTCATATCACTTGTATTTTGCTATAGTATGTTTAGGTTTTGAAGTATTTTCATACACCTTTTAAATTGGGCATTGCTTAGTTTGAACTGTCTTCTTGAATTGAATTGGACATGGTGTCTAGTTTGATTTTTGCACCACTGGGTGCGTTGATCTTACTACTAAAAAGGGTTTTAATTTAAGCGTCGTTGTTGGCATTTCTAAACGTCGTCGCTATAAGGTAGAAAGAAAACCTATCCTTGCAACGGCGCCTAGAAACACTTGGTATAAAATAAATCTACAATTACTAGTCACATATATAAAATAATTTTTATATCCGCAAGTGCACAGATATGTTTCGAAAAATAAACTCTATGCCATTATAGCACTTCCCTAGAGTATTCCGTATCGTAATTTATATTTTCCCAAAGGAAGGACTGTGAGGCAACATTCATATGACTCATAATAAATCAATATAAAAACACTACTTATAATAAACAATCATTGCAATACTTTTGCAGGGGTAAGTAAATAATAAAGATAAATAAAGATGACAATAAATAATAATTATCAGTTTTCTAATAGTAAATGATAAAGGATAAATGAAGGATAAATAATAAATGATAATGATATTCCGTAGACAAAGAGATATAGAGACTCATCTAATGTAGTAAAGACAATCATAACTACTCTTAAGTAAAAGACATCTAAGTAACTACTAATCATTAAGTCAAAGCATAGCAAATCAAATATCTTCATCCATAGCACAGTCAAATCAATATCATATAGCAAAAGGAACATCACTTAGAGAGGGTTTTTTATAAAGCATCCACTTAACCTCCTTCGTGACCATGTTCTACCAGTTCTATATACGGGGAGGAATATAGAGGACTCAATAGGGTGTCATCCCTACGATCTACCCCACGACCCTAATATCGAGGGCATCCACAAATAACTTATATCTAAGCACCATGCTTACATATAACTTATGACTTAACTTCTCCTGAATAAAGCTAAGTTGTCCACGATCTTATGCATATAATAATCATTAACTAGAACTATATCCAATATCCAATCCAAATATACTAAGAACATAATAAAGAATAATATAATAAAATAAAGCAAAGTCATAATGAGAAATTGAATAAGAGGTATTACCGAATCTCCAATAATAATAGATCTCAAGTCTTGAGCAATGCTCGAACTCTTACTTGAATCTCTAATAGATTGTCTAATACTATATAATCTTGAAGAACTAGAGCTCTCTAATCTCTAATCTCTGGAAACCCTAGTTGCTAATCAACTCTCTCTAATTATAATGGATCTACTGAATAATGAATTCTGAATTAGGGTTTCAGGGGGTCTCTCTGCCCTTGCTTATATAGCCTCCTGGGATGAATCGTGACCGTCGGATCAAACCGACCTTAATGGATGGTCGAGATTGGATCTCAAAGGCGGTGGAGGAAAGGTTCTAGAAGTCGACGTGGCGGCGCGAGCTAGGTGGCCGATCGGCCAGACCCACACGGCCGATCGGCCATGGGTCCTGCCAGGTGGGTCCCACCTCTGACGTGGCATCCTCTTTTGTTGTTTAGGTCCTTGTATTTTATATAAATACTTCTGGTTTAGTCCTTTTCTCCCGATTCTCTATTTCTCTTCTCTTTTCTTTGTTTTTTGGCGCATTCCAGAGATTGTCCTGTAAAACTGGGTAGACAACAAAACTCGTGGAATTTGTTAATAATAAAATTATTTTAGTATCATTGATCCTTGGTTGATGTTATTTTACATAGTTAAATTTAGCCTTTAATTACCATCAACAAGCTCCCCAAGCTTACCTTTGCTAGTCTCTTAGCAAAACATCTTTAACAATTATCGGAGATTCGAACATTAATAACCTCTCAAAAATACACATGCATTTAAACAGAACTCTACTCCTGGATTATAAAAATAATCTATCTTTCAAACTTACTCATGTATCTTTTTCAACCATGGAACTTTTAGTAATCACATAAATCTTGAGTAATTGAAAGATAGAACGATCAAGTGAGCACTATGTCTCAAATTCTTTATTCAATCATCATTCTAGAGTTTTTATAAGTTTTCAAAATAAAACTCAGAGATTCATTGCATGACACTCTCAAGTCACTCATATGTAGTATTTTTGAATCCTTACTAAGGCAATGATAATGATATGCCTTCCCTCAAATATGTATTATATTTTTGTGGAACAAGGCTGTTTGTAGTGAGCCTTCTCTCTTTCTCACTCACTCTCTAAATAAGGCTTATGCGGAGCTCATAGGAGTGGCACTCTGAAATAATATAGCATACTTGCAAAGAATATATTATAGATCAAACAATGGATCCATAGAGAGTGGAGTCATACAACTAAATCAAGAGGTGCATGTGTGTGGAATATGGTGGAATATATATATAGGCTAACCTAATTCTACTTTGCTCCTTTTGAGGAATATTGTCTCTCTTATTTTGGACTTGAAAATAGAAGAACACAGGGGTTATCTTTTCTTTTCTTTCTTTCTTCTCTCTCTCTCTTTTTTAATCAGAGAGGCGGGCATCTAAGTACCCATTGTTTTCGTTGTGGACACTTGTCCTTTTTCAACTCTCTTTTCATAATTCTTTTCGCATAGCCCCATGCTTCTTTTACAATAATAATAATATATAAGAGAGAGATATATAAAAACTTTGGAGCAATTATTTACAAAATCCTACAAAATATTTTTGTGGTGTTTTCTCCCAGTGTAGGAGAATAACACACTTTTTAGGTGGACAGGATGAAAATATATGGATGCGTACTCCCAGTGTAGGAATAGCATAAATATGCGGATACATATATGTGGATGCGGTGTGTGTGTGTGTGCTCTTGATTTTCATGACTAAACTCTCACAGATAACAAATAAGCTTGATCTACTCAATTCAAAGCAAGCAGCCTATGTAACTGGAGGTTTTCCTAATCTAAAAATCAGATATTTGGCACTGGTAGGATTTTTTTTTCACTCTGTCATGTAGAATCTCATCATGCAAATTTTCAAGTTTTCAAAAGATAAATCTTCAGAAATCTAGTTTCACTTAGAAAAAGATAAACAAAACAGCTCAAACTATCTCATATCATATGCGTCAATTACCTAGATCTAGATCAAGCATATTGTAACACCCAAAAAATTTGCATGTTTTTAAAATAGGCAATTTGATTTATTTATGCAATTATGTAGTGCATTGAATATAGTGAAACAATAATTTTCATGGAATTAAAATTGATCATAAGGCTAGACACATGTATGTGCACTCATGCTGGAGCATTTATATTCCCGTGATGTTTAGATTTTGCTGAAACTGAAATTTATTCAGAATTCTTTTGCAAATGCTATTTGAAAGCTGTTGTAAATAAAAGAAAAGGAATTTTTCTTTTCCCTGTTCACCTCTCTCATTTCCAGCCATATCACCTTCGGGTTAACCCTTTTACACGAAGCGAGGACGAAAGTGTAAGCAGGGTGCTATGTGTACGTGTGCGCGCCCCTCGAAAGGGCTGTGCGGTGCGGCTTTGGAAGACAGGGTGTTACACATATGCATCCCACTGGTTTCAAAGTGTAGAGCAAATCTTCATGTCAAATTAATTTTATACAACCTGTGGAAGAATTCAAGTTAAACACTGGGTATTTTAAAGTTGAGCATGCTTCATAACTTGAGATTCTACTTATTTACATGACTCCTAAAAACAAGATAGCACACTAAAAAAAGCAAACTAAAACAAATTAAAGCACACTTATATACACACTCTATTTTTGGGTTTTCATTTTTTCATGCAGAAATTAAAAACCTACCAAATAATTTTTATTGGGTTTTCTGGGTTTTCACATTTTTATGGTTTTTCATATAAAACGTAGAAAAGTAAACAAACGGCATAAAAGTAAAATAAGTTAAGAAAACTTACGATAATTGGGGTCCTCCCCAAGCTAGCTGATGAAGTCACTGAGGTGGTGGCGGCGGTGTAATGTGCAAGCCATCAAATAAATATGCCCAATTCAACCGATTCTCCTGCTGGTACCTTTGATTTTCTTCTCCTAGCTACTGAACAGTGTGGTGCAGCTCCTGCTGTCCTGTCTCAAGGTTACCAATACAAACACCAAAGTTAGTTAAAATCTCGCCTACATTTTCTCCTGGTGGTGGCTCCTGATGGGTGTACTGAGGTGGATATTGTGGTGGATATTGCTGGTAAGGCTCAAATGGTGGTGGTGGTGCAAAGTGAATAGGCTGTGGTGGTGGTCTATAATGAAATGGGAGTGGCCCTGAAATGTTTTGGTCATGGGCTGCTGTAGAGAAAGACATACGTCCTCTCTGTATGCTGCTAGTTTCCTCATATTCTTGCCCCTGATATTCACTAAAGTGTCCATGTCCCCAAGATACATCTTGTGCCCATGAAGTTCCTGTAGAAGACTCAGAATGGTGTGGAGAAGTCCATCCTGTTGCTCCATGTGTACGTGATGGTCCAGTTTGGTTAAAATCAATAAAATCTCCATAAGCTGGTGCAGCTGGTGTAGAATCATCTTCTTGATAATGTGGCTGTGGGTTCCTTGTGGGCCTCGATGTTGATCTTCTCCCTGAAATTATTTGTATTCTCTGCAAATCAAGGGTAAACTATCCACCACATACAACCCTAAAGATGGGTTGGGTAAGTCAATCTCATTAGTGTAATCCTTATATATCACGACAATTTTATCATCCTTTGTTTTGAGCAAATGAGCATAGTAAAAGAATGAAAAATCAATGACAGGACGAGATTGAGCAAGATATTCAATATTAGCATTTTGCAATAAACCAAGATTGTTAGCAATACGCGTAACCCATGAAGTGCAAGAAATTGTTCCTCTTCTCAAACTAGGAATTGTAGACGAAAACTCTCCTACTAATCTAGCAGGTGAAACATGAACTCCTTTTAACCATAGCATACAACAATTTAAACTCTTCAAGTCTAACAACTCTAGTTTCTTGTCTAGGAAACAAAGTTATAGCCAACCATTTATGCATGAACCTTAAAGTGGGATTGTGGATTTCATCGGTGCATGGTTTATTTCATAGTTGCAAATTAGAAATGTCTTTCCAAAAATGAGCTCTATCAAAATCATGCAAAGCATCATCAAAATTAACATGGCATGTTTTAGGAAAACGAAGCAACTTGCTAAATTGCAACCAATTCACAGAAAATTCTTTTATAAACATTCTAAATGACACGCCATCTCTATAAGTCTCTAGGGTGCATAAAAGTTCAATAGTAAGCAATCTACACCCTTGTTCATTTGTTTCCCAAGCATCTTCCCAACCTATGCTTCTAAAAATGTGATGAAACTCATTACTCATACCCGTAGAGGCAAGCAACATGGGATCAATAATAGTGGTCAAGGTAAAATCTTTGTCCTTAATGCTAGCATACTTGTTTCTCTCTTGCCTAGTGTTAAACTTAATATCTCTATCTTGCAAGAGGGAAAGAATTTCACCTTGATTTTGATGTGATGAGGTTCCCATGAATGTTGGTGAGGATGGATCAACCTCCATCTCGGAGTCTCCCCAAGATGAGTTTGCTCTTGATTTACTCCTTGTAGTCACCATGGATGATAGCTTGTTCTTCCAACCTTTCATGTTTCTTGCTGCAAAAATTGTCACAAAAAAGACTAGAGAAGAGGTGAGGGTTAGAGAAATAATCAAAGGATCTTTACTCAACCTTCACTTCCCCTTATTTTTCTTCAAATTGACTCAATCTCAAGTACGAACTTGTGCTCGGTTCCTGGAATGCTGGTGCAGTTTCTAGAGTTGGTGGTAGGTAGAATGAGTGGTAGGAGAATAATGGGAGAGAGAGGAGGAGGGTGGTGGCCGACCGGCCAGGCCTTAATTGCCGACCGGCCATGGCCTTTGGCCAGTGGCCTCCTGCTGCCTTGTGCTTCCCCATGGCCTTGTCCTAGACCCATGTGACACTACCGACCAATTTCTTTTGTCCAGGATGGAGTTATGTGAGTGGGGATGAGTGGAGAAAAAGATAAAAAAGGAAAAAAAGACAAGAGGTGTGGTAGGTGGGAAATGATGGGTGTATGACATGTGGGTCCTACATGTTCCCGTATTTATACCATATAATGATAAAAAGAAATAAAATTACTTTTATGAATCTATGAAAAATAAGAATTCAAATGACAGTATTTTTATTTTTTTTCTATAGTAAATATTACTTACGGGGTTTTAACACACCGTAAATCCTATTTACATGGGGCTTAAAAAATTAATATTTTTGTGCTATGAAAAACTCTCTTTATATTTTCTAAGAAATATGGTGACAAGAAATAAATAATTGAAATGCAAGAAATTAAAAACAAGAATACTTACCGAATTACCTTTTTAATGGAAAGCCACGAAGTCCTTGTCCTTTGATGTAGATATATTTAGTTGATCAGGTCCATGTTCTTGTTCCGGAGATGATGAACATAATTCTTGCTCTTCATTATTTTCTATTAATGAAGCTTGCTCCGGTCGTGGCCTGAAAGCTAATTTTTCTTCGTTTCCATTAATACTGAACTTGATTTCTCCAACTCCAACGTCAATGTGAGCGTTGAGTGTACTTAGCAGAGGTCTTCCGAAAATGAGTGGTGTTCTTATGTCTTCTTGCATGTCAAGTACCACAAAATCTATTGGGACGAGAAAACTTCGGATCTTTACCAGAATATTCTCAGCAATTCCCATAGGGTAACAGATTGATTGATGTGCTAGTTGCAAGCATATTGAAGTGGGTGTGAGGTGTCGAGAAGTTGAGCTTATCAAAAAACCGTCTTAGGCATGACACTAACACTTGCTCCAAGATCGCATAATGCATTCTCAAAGTTTGGCTTCCAATTGAGCATTCAATTGTAGGATGGCCAGGATCCTTCTTCTTGACAGGTGCCATATTTAAGATGGCAGCACTATATTCTTCTCTGTTAGCTTGATAACTTTAGTGATTGGCAGTGGCCTTTTGTTGTTGAGGATATCTCGGAGATATTTTGCATAAGTAGGCACTTGTATGGCATCCATCAATGGAACATTGATGTATAACTTCTTGATTACTTCCATGAACTTGCTGAATTGTTCATCGGTCTTGGTTCTTCTATTCCTCCGTGGAAATGGCAGAATTGGTGTATCATGATAGTCATGTTGCAATTCATGCTCTTGTGGTGTAACTTCCTCCGCTTCGATTCATCTTTTTTTTCTTCGGCTTCTCGCTTCTACTTACGTCCGAACAAGAATCGAGGGTCTTCGTGCTCCCTTTGGATAAGGTGGGTCACGAGTAGCTTTACCTCCTCTTGTAGTGATATTATGAACCTGCTCAGAGTTAGTGGCAATAGGCAACCTAGAAAATAATTGCATGATTTTTGATTTTATCTTCTTGTTAAAAACATGTTGATCATTCAAGATAGAAGAGATTTCACTTAGTCTCATTATTAATGCTTTCTAATATTTTATCAATAGCAAAGTAAGCTTTTTATTAACCATCTCATTAACTCTAGATTGTTGCAAAATTAAATCTCTTAAAGGAGGTTGTTTAGTTTTATACTCACATTGGTACTTACCTTGGTTGCTTGATTTTGGCTGAATCCCTCTGTGATCCTTCATTTGTGAACCGACGATATTCAGATCTTGAGATTCAGGGATTCTAAACACTTTCTTTTTTTGATTTTGCATAGTGTATACATCTTGAATGGCTTGTCTATCTCTTTTATAACTTTCTCTCTGCTCAAGCCAATCTAATAATACGTCCATCTTGGTAGATAGGGCACATACTTCTTCTGGTACTGCTTCACCTTCATGGCATGGTTGAATGTTATATGTTGTCCATCCATGATTTTCTGATATCCTCTCCATGATCTCTTGAGCTTCTTCAATAGTGAGGGACATGAATGATCCTCCAAAGTGGCATCTAGTTATTCTTGTGATCTTCTAATTAATCCGTGGAAGAAGGTTTGTATGAGTAACCATTCTTCCATTCCATGATGCGGGCAATCTTGCACATAGTCTTGAAAGCGCTCCCGTGCATCCGAATAGGTTCTCCTTTTTAGTCGCTAGAATGTTGTAATTCTTCCTCTTAACTAATTGGTTTTACTGGCTGGGAAATACTTCTCCAAAAATGCTTCGGCACATAATGCCCAGGTGGTGAATCGATCCTTGCTCATGTAGAACCAATGATTTGCTCGTCCCCTCTAATGAGAATGGGAACAAACAAAGTAATATGACGTCTTGAGGAATGTTCTTGATGACGATGGTGCTACAGATCTCTAGAAATTCTACAGATGTGTGGTGGCATCTTCATGTATTTTTCCACTGAACGTAATGGTTTGAATTAGATTGATGAGGCTTGGCTTCAACTCAAACTCTTCTATATTGTTGTCTAGTGTTGGTCCAACACGAATATTCTTAATGCTAGGAGCTAAAAACTCGTGCAGAGTCTTGGTTGCCATAGCTTCAAAAGACTGACTTCAAAGCTCCTTCTTCAAATCTAGATGATAATAAATTGATGAGAAACTGATGACCCACAACCAAATATGATTTTACCTGAAATAAAAGAAAACAAAACAAGGGTAATCCTGCTAAAGCAAAGGTTATGATTTATTTATAAGTATTTATTATCCTAGAGCCATATTTACTCTTCCTTCCTAAGAATCGGCGCCAGAAATGCTTGTTGGCATTTCTAAACGTCGTCACTATAAGGTAGAAAGAAAACCTATCCTTGCAACGGCACCTAGAAACACTTGGTATAAAATAAATCTACACTTACTAGTCACATATATAAAATAATTTTTATATCCGCAGCGCCTGATATGTTTCAAAAATAAACTCTATACCATTGTAGAACTTCACCTAGAAAATAATTTTTATATCCGCAAGCGCACGAGATATGTTTCTGAAAATAAACTCTATACCATTGTAGAACTTCACCTAGAGTATACCAGTATCGTAATTTATATTTTCCCAAAAGGAAGGACTATGAGGCAACATTCATATGACTCATAATAAATCAATATAAAAACATTCTAATACTTTAGCAGGGGTAAGTAAATAATAATGATAAATACAGATGATAGTAAATAATATTTATGAGTTTTCTAATAATAAATGATAAAGGATAAATAATAAATGATAATGGTATTCCGTAGAGACAAAGAGATATAGAGACTCATATAATGTAGTAAAGACAATCATAACTACTCTTGAGTAAAAGACATATAAGTAACTACTAATCATTAAGTCAAAGCATAGGAAATCAAATATCTTCATCCATAGAACAGTCAAATTAATATCATATAGCAAAAGGAACATCACTTAGAGAGGTTTTTTTATAAAGCATCCACTTAACCTCCTTCGTGACCACGTTCTACCGCAGTTCTATATACGGGGGGGAGGAATACAGAGGACTTAATAGGGCTGTCATCCGTACGATCTACCCCACGACCCGGCATATAGAGGGCATCCACAAATAACTTATATCTAAGCACCATGCTTACATATAACTTATGACTTAACTTCTCCCGGAATAAAGCTAAGTTGTCCACGATCTTATGCATATAATAATCATTAACTAGAACTATATCCAATATACAATCCAAATATACTAAGAACATAACAAAGAATAATATAATAAAATAAAGCAAAGTCATAATGAGAAATCGAATAAGAGGTATTACCAAATCTCCAATAATAACAGATCTGAAGTCTTGAGCAACGCTCGAACTCTTACTTGAATCTCTAATAGATTGTCTAATACTATATAATCTTGAAGAACTAGAGCTCTCTAATCTCTAATCTCTGGAAACCCTAGTTGCTAATCAACTCTCTCTAATTATAATGGATCTACTGAATAATGAATTCTGAATTAAGGTTTCGTGGGGTCCCTCTATCCTTGCTTATATAGCCTCCTGGGATGAATCGTGACCGTCGGATCAAACCGACCTTAATGGATGGTCAAGATTGGATCTCAAAGGCGGTGGAGGGAAGGTTCTAGAAGCTGCTGACGTGGCGCGGATCTAGGTGGCCGATCGGCCGGACCCACATGGCCGATCGGTCGGGGGTCCTGCCCGGTGGGTCCCACCTCTGACGTAGCATCCTCTTTTGTCCTTTAGGTCCTTGTATTTTATATAAATACTTCTGGTTCAGTCCTTTTCTCCCAATTCTCTATTTCTCTTATCTTTTCTCTATTTTTCGGCGCTTTCCAAGGATTGTCCTGTAAAACTGGGGAGACAACAAAACTCGTGCAATTTGTTAATAATAGAATTATTTTAGTATCATTGATCCTTGGTTGATGGTATTTTACATAGTTAAATTTAGCCGTTAATTACAATCAACAGTGGTGCTTGGGTTAAAATGCTTTCCTAGATCAGTTTAGACATAGTGTCTTGATGATTTTTGAGCTGATAGCATACTTTAGTAGATACTGGTTATTTCATCGACTAACCCAATAGGAAATTTTCAAATTTGTTTTGGGTAAGTCAAGAGATGAATTTATATCATAAATGAATCAAGGCAAGTGATGAACTCCAATAACTTTGCACAAAGAAGACCCCAAATCCTTCTTTATGGAGGAAGGACTGTGAGTATCAAAGTTTCTTTACTTATTAATTATTTCATGTTATCTTTGCATGAACCATGCTAGAATGCAACAATTAACAAATCTATGCTAACTAATCCTCAAATCATACATTCTTGCTAGCATAGAGGAAAACCACAAAATTTATGGACAATAAACCTTGTATTTCGAATTTGTTATATTCCCACGGGTATCTCGCCCATTAACATTTTATAGGAAAGAATGAATATAAGTTGTGCCTGTCCATGATTTGAAAAGAGAAAGTAGACAAACAAATCAATTGAACATGAGTAATGTCAAAGGCGACATAGCATTGAGCCTTTCCAAACACAAGCTAGGAAGTTGATAAGAAGCAAGGAGGAACTCACCACATATCAGAAAAATCAATGTCCTTGTTATCATCACTCTTGAAGACACCATCTCACATGTCATCAATAATGGTGTCTCATAAAGTCATGGACGTCCATGATCACGCAAAGACACCCTGAATCATTGAAGATGAAGCTTGATCATCAAGACAGCTGGCACAACACTAACAAACAAAGAAGAACAACTTTCTGCCATCCTGCTAGATGACAAAGACAATCAAAGAGGAACTTAAGCCTACATCTCCACTAGACTCCAGCTCAAATAAATGAAAATCAAAGAAGCCTACATCAGAAGTTGAACTGACCAGGTGCTATGATTGCTTCTAACCTGATCAAAGGGATTCATCCCATTTGTGCTCAAACCAAACCAAAGGTGTCTTACCTCTACCCCGATGTTCTTATAGAACATAGTATTGACAGTCCTCCAGTCCTTCCCATCGGCGGGGTGGCTCATCATTGTATCTTTCTTGTGCTCTTTGCCATGCCAGCGCAACAGTTTGGCTGACTTTGTGCATGCAAACAGCCTATGAACCCGGTGAGCTATAGGGAAATACCAAATGACCTTTACGGGACCTCCTCCGGTCTTGGTACCCCCATCTGACGACCCTTTCTTGTACCATGGAGCTTCACACTTGGGGCACTTATCCGTATTTGTATTTGTCTCCTCGAGTAATATGCAATCATTGGAACATGCATGAATTTTTTCAACCTCTAGGCCAATGGGGCAGATCATTTACTTGGCTAGGTTTGCCTTTTCCGCAACTCATTTTTCTAGGAGCATTTTCCTTATTATACCTAACAACCGATCAAAGCCTTTATCCCTCAATCCATTTGTCGATTCGAACTCTAACAACATGAAGTCAACTTCCGCTTGCTCAATGGACAATTCTTATACAATGGTGTTTTGCCATCTTGTCTCATTTTCTCTAGCTTTCTCAAACCGTTTTTCACTAAGATATCCCGTCTCTACATTATGTAGTAGCTAAGAAATGCCATCATTATCCTTGGTGTCGCCGCCTAGCGTGTTCCTAAACACATCATTAACCGTGGCCATAGTGTTGATGTCGGGTTCCTCGTCAAGATTGTGGATGGCTACGCTAGGCATGGCCACATCATCATCGCTTTCCTGCGTAAACATTCACACCAACCTCGCCATGCATAGTCCGTCATCGTATAGTTTGGCATGAACCCCTAGTAAACAAGTGCGATTGTATAAACTCAACTTGACGAAAGTTCCTTTGATTCATGCAATCTTTGCATGGGCAGAAGACAAGGTTTCCATTCCTAGTATTGACTTTAAATTTAGCATCGGTGATAAACTAGCTGACGCCATGCTTGTATCGCTTGTTCGTTTGGGACAGATGCATCCACTCTCGATACATCTCTGCACAAAAAATATTTAGACAGTGATTACAGAGAAATTAATAAGAAGTGGAACTTCATGAACTACAATTTAGTTCGATAGTACCATATAAATTGTACACTAATTATTGGAAAAATAAAATTGGTATCCCAGGCCATATAAATTGAAAAACACAGCCACGTAAAAATGGAGACACTAATTTTAAAAAGACTAAAATTGGAGACATGGTCATGAACAACAATGTAGCTCCAAACAATGCCCATATTATTTTAAAAACGCAGCCACATAAAAACCAATTATTGCACAATAATGAAGAACAACTATTCTACTCCATGCCACATAAAAATGGAGACACTAATTTTAAGACAAGACTAAGATTGGAAACATGATCAACAACAATGTAGCTCCAAAGAATGCCCATATTAATTTAAAAAACATAGCCACTAAAAACAATTATTGCACAATATTGAAGAACAACTATTCTACTCCATGCCACGAAATAGAGACACCGATTTTTTAAAAATACTAAAACTGAGACATGATCGGGAATGACAATGTAGCTACAAACAACACGTTGTTAGGTGACACATGGATTAATTTGCGCATCCAAATTATAAAAGAATCTACTGTTCCTAAGAACTGATTATAGCATCACATACTAACAATCAAGAACATGACCACCATGGAATAATTAGCTAGTAATTTAAATGTGTTCATAGACACCAACCTTTTGAATGATGGATTCACCACAATTTGCTTGGAAGCATTGCACAAAGTCCAATTGGTAAAGTGCTTTATAGAATGGAGGAAAAACTAGGTTGAGATTCAAGCAATATAGCCATCAACATAACACTAATTAAGCAAAGAAAATGAAAGGAGTGGATGCTTGTTACTAACCTTAAAGCAAAAACATCAAGCCATTCTTTCAAATCCAAGAGCTAACTTCACGGTGAAGAGCGGCCGCAACAATGGCGAGATTTCACCCAAAAGCGCGCCTCTGTGCTCGGGATAGAAGAGAGGAGGAAAGAGAGGACAGCTTCCGTCTTTTTGCTGTCAGTTTGTCACCATCGGTTCTTGGCTAGAACCGACAGTGATAACACCTAATCACTATCTGTTCTTGACTACAACCGGCAGTGATAAGTGGTCGCCAATTCACTGCCAGTGTAAGCCACTGACCGCAGTGATGCGGTCCTTTACTGCCGGTTTTAGTCTGCCCAATCATTATCTCTCGTTTTCATGCTCGAATCGGGTAAAGTGAAGGTACAACACTGCCGGCTGTCTCAAATCTGGCAAAGATGAGACCGCAGTGATGTCCGAATCTGTAGTAGTGCAACCTAATCTGTACAAGCTTTTTATTTGTTCTATACCTAGAGTTTCACTGTGACCTGATATTATCTACAATTGATTTCATTGCACAGCTATGTGTGGGCTTATATTAGCTGATTGTCATAGCGAAGACCGAACAGGAAGATAAGAGTATGTTGGTCAAAGATATTAGCCTACTCGGCATGACGAGTTTTTTCACAGTGCTTCCTTTTGCGGCATTTGGTTGCAATTGTGGAAAAAAAGACCTTTACCAGTTGGCCGGCAATAAAATGGAGGGATAGTATATGGGTGGACGTGTAGTACATAGGCTTGCTTTCCTCTTGCAGCATGTTGGTGTGAGATCATGTGATGAAAAATTGGTTTGAGATGAAATTGGCATTGCAAAGTGATTTGAATTATGGCATAATTTGATATGCATGTGCTACTTATATATACTTGTGACGGGATAATTATTTGGTATTGTTGCATGACATGCTCGTGTGAGGTGTTGTGCGGATTGACTTGAGTCAAGTCATCGACTTGGGCTCGAATACGGTTTGCGTGTTTGTTCATGTGCAGGTGTTGCTTTAGGCGGAACGCCGATGACGGACTGGAACTAGGTTCAGAGAGGAACTAAGGTTTCGGGACTAAGTTCAGGGAGGAACTGAGGTCCTATCGGTCAAGGATGTCATGCGGAACGTTCGGGCTAGAGAACAATGTACGTGAAGGCGACCACTTCGTGAGATGTGCACGGGAGACGTACGGGCTACGGTGTGGTGTTGGTTCTGGCTAGTGCAGCTAGGACAGTGTTGTGCTTGATGCATGCATGGGTTTATGTGTGCACGTTTGGCATGATCAAGTATGGCTCATGTATGGTGGCATGGAGCCGAATTGGCCTCTTGGTAACAGAAGTGCATGCGTGTGGTGCAACGTGCACGGGTCGCGTGAGGGTGCATGGAGATAGTCATGTGTGCGTGATCCATGATTATCGAGGTACCTTGACTGCCTGACGTAAGGTTCTCTTGGCATGCATGGAGTTCGGTCAAGTGACTAACCATGAGGCTAATTGGTTGTACGTGACTTGAGGCTAGGACCAGTATGCAATGTCTATGTTGGACATAGCAGGGATGATGTGCCTGGCTATAAAAGGAGACCGAGGTGTGCACGTCGGTAATGGAGTTGTGAACAGCAAGAATAGGCGTGTGTGTGATGAAAGGAGAAGAGAGGCAGCGCATGTTTTTCCCGCGGCTGTTTTAATGCTTTAGGATTTTGTGTAGAATCATTTTGTAGATGCTTGTAAGTTGCATCTTTTGAATACATTATCAGAGTAATGAATTTCAATTCTTTTATATCGATGTGTTGGTAATTTCATTCTTCAGGTTAGCTTTTGATTTACATGTCTAACTTTTGGTTATAAATTGATATCTTGTTTGCTAGTTTAGACATGTCTTTTGATCGATCAGAATTGTGCCAGGACATTGTGTTAGGAATCTGAAAAGTCTTATTGCATAAACCTTAATAGTTTTTGTTTAATCACGAAATTAATGTTTTATCAATTCTCGTCACTTCCTCAATCAGCGATCTTGTTATTTTTATATCTTTCTAGACCTCGGATTGATGCAATTCAAGTTGGGTTAGTTCAATAATTTCATATACTTTGATCCATAAAAGTTTGAGGTCAATAGGAGCTATGTTTTATGGTCGACATTATTTTTATTAGAGGCATAACGTTCTGTTCAAAATTGAAAAAGAGGCTTAATTCGGTTTTGTGTTTAGGGCGAAGTTTAAAGTTTTAATTTTGGCCTCCGCAATCATTGACCCCCCTCTGATTGCCTATCTTAGTGTATATCGATTTGAAGTACTGTCAAGGTTACATGACCTGAGGTACACTACTACAGATTTTTTTTTTCCGTGGCGTTTTTTTTCCGCTTTCCATGGCGGTTATTGAAACCGCCACCGAGCTAGGGTCACGGTTAATCGTTTGATTAACCATGGCAGTTTTCTGACAGCCCAAAAACCACCACCGTTAATCTAGAAAAAAACAAAAAAGAAAAATCCGCATCCAGGCCCAAATGGGCCCAGATCTGGCCGGGCAACAAGGGTTTCATGCCGGTCCGCGCCGCCGCCAGCGTGAAAGCTGGATCCATGCGCCGCCACGCGAGCCACCTCCGCACACCGCCCGTGCACGGCAGCCACATGGATCCGCCGCCGCTAGATCGGATCCGCCGCGCCCAGCCTTTGTGCCGCCCGGGGTGACGGAGAGATGCGCCGCCACCACAAGCCAGCCGGGAGGTGAGGGAGAGATGCGCCGCCACCACGAGCCGCGCTGTCGGGGCCGACCCGCGCCGCCACAATGAGCCGCCGGCCACAGGGGGCGCCGCCACCACACCGTCTCACGGGCCACGCCGCCGGGAGCCACCCCGCGCCATGCCCCGTGGAGCTCTCTAGAGAGGGAGGGAAGGGGGGATGGCGCCGGTGGAGAGGGAGGGATGGCGCCGGTGGAGAGGGGAGGGGAGGGCCGATGGGAATGGGAAGGAGGCGTCGGGCCAAAAAGGGAGAGGGGATTGGGATCGAAGGGATCCGAGAGGGGATTGGGATCCAAACCCTAGCTCGCATATATATACATGAGACTGAAATTGGGCTTTTTAGATTGGATCTGGGCCTCTTCGGCTCTTGGGCTGGGCCTCATTAACCATGCGGTTTTTTTATAAAAACCGCCACGGTTAATTGATATACCGTGGCGGTTATTATAATCACCACGGTTAATAAAAAATAACCGCCACAGTTAATCGTGACATTAACCGTGGCGGTTTTTTAAATAACCGCCACCGTTAATATTTTGCAAGTGCCTTGTAAAAGATTTTTTCTACTAGTGCTATAATGATACATTGAATTATAAACGTCCCAATAATGTAACCCAACAAATTATTTTACGAATTTCTTGAGATGATACTCTCTTGCTATTGGGATCTTTGTCTGGCTATAGCCTTTGCTTGCTTTGTCCGGGTAATCTCTTCATTTCAGTTCGAGTCACGTAATAAATTCGGTCCACACTATATTGGCTTAGCGCTATCTTCCACACATGGATGGAGAATAGGCGTGCAGTATAAATTGTAACAGATTTGGGAATCTCTCGGTGTCATGCTTATCTAAACACACACAACTATTTTTTCCACAACGCCCAACATCGAAATGGGCCGAACAACAGCGTGCGGTAGCCGCGCCCAGGCTCTAGCTATTGTAACTGTGTGTTGAGTCGAATGTTGGATAGGTGTGTTGAGTCGAATGTTGGATAGGTTATGTACGTGGGTGTTCCTGATTTGAATTGCTGACTCCTGACCGTTATCGACATGTTCCTGACTGAAATATATCATTTTTCACATCCTGTAATTCCAATTTTGCTTTCTCGACCAGTCTTCCCGTTCCCGTTCCTAGAAAAAAATGCAGTAACAAAAGTGTTTGGAGAATTTTTCTGATCATTCCCGATCGCTTTCACCCCTAGCCATGGTTGAGGTTGACCAACATGCTCGGTCAAACCATTTATCAAACATACGTGCTCACAGTTCCTTGTAGCTCACATCCATTAAATAGTTTATAGTAGCCCATGTGACAGAGCCGACCAATTTATAAGAAATCAAGTATAATTCGCAATTACCGAAGCAATCGCAGTCTACACTTGAGTCCATATAAACCCGGTATTCCGGAAATCTCCGAGTGATTTCAAACTCATCAACAATACAACAAGGATCGTTGAGCTCAGTAGTTCAAATCCGCAGGTATCTTAAACCAAATTCAATATATTATAATCAGAGTGCGATGTACACATTTATTTCAAAAGTAGTTCAGAGTGCGGAAGCATATAATTTTCAAAAACCAATTAGTTGTACAGCGGAAATAAAATAAGATAGTGCCAACATAGTGTCAACCCGGTAGTAGCACTAGACAGGGAAATATGGAGATTGCCATGCCCTAGGCATTATTCTTCACCACAGCAACAAACAAGACTGGCTATACTCATGCGAGACGGAGTCACCTGCAACAGTGGGAATAAACCCGTGAGTACTCAATTGTACTCCGCAAGACTTACCCGTCTGAAACCAGAAAATAAGGAAAAGACTCCAAAGGATTATGCTTGGCTTTATCTGGAGCTGGCTGACTCACATTTAAAGTTCACAAATAAGGTTGATTAGTGAGCCTACACATGCTACTTGAGTTGTTTCCAAGTTAAAAGGTTATTTATTATATACATAACCATAGATCCTGTATAGTCAAGGTTAAAGACATATGCTCAGCGATATATAGATAACAGCATAAGTAACTTGATCATAATTTTACCAGCAGCAACCTGATAATATAACATATATTGTGATATTAAGACTACATTGTCGTTGAAGCAACCCGGGTTCTCACTATCCAGGAGAGATGGCGATTCGAATCGATTGCAAACCAGCTGGCGAATACCCTGTCATAAACCAGGCCTACTAGATCAAGGTAGACCCGATCACTCCCTTAACGTTACGGACGTAAAGTCTCGGTCCGTCCGCTACCCCTCCTTCGAAAGCACCCAAGTGAGCGTAAACAACGAGTACGACCCCTCCTCGGCGCATCTTCTTGTGCCCGATTAACCACACCAACCATCACCAAAGGAGGAGCGATAAAGCGAGCATGGCCGGCCCCTAACATTCCCACGAGCTTCGTGGCTCACGACCCCGCGGAGCCTACTATATGAACAGGTACGTTCAACTTCCGACCACAGCCCGACAAAGTATGAGTCCTTAATCGATCAGATGGAAAGACCACAATATCCATCCAATCTAAGCATGTTTTATTATTATTCAGGTTCTCAGCAGCAGCTTGTTAGTCACCCATGTGACTAACCACAAACATCCTCTCAAGTGATCGGAATCACTGTCTACTGCAATCACCATACTAAGCATTTATAACCTAGACCTCTAAATAGGATAGGATATCAACTTCAACAAGGATATCTGTGCATCAACGGTTTCAACCACTTTCCTAAACTTAATGCATCAACATATATAAAGGACGCAACACAATTTAGTTAGAAAGTATAGGAAAGGGCAGCATGCACCGGGCTTGCCTTCAAAGAGGGTTAAAAGGTGCCTTGGGCACTTCAAGAGCTTTGACGACGTGTCCCGCTTCTTTTCCGGGACTTCCTCTTGCTGCACTTCTAGCTGTGTACCTCTCCTTCCTGCTGCTCCTCGATTTCCTCGTGCTCTCTCTTTTCGATCCAATATGAATGTATATGCAAAGATGAATATTAAGGAATGCACGACTGATGAGGAATGTATGAATGCATTATGATGTATGATAATAGTAAGTGGATATCTTTTCTGTAGAAACACAATTATAACTACACAAGAAACCCTAACAATCTACATCAAGCAAAACACCCTAATTCACTAATCACTAGAAAATGGCAGCTAGGCATGCTGTCAGTAAAACAGTCATACAGGGAGTTCTATAACTCCAAATGTAGCAAACAAATACTCGTTGGAAAGCTTATGAAATTATCTACAAAACATTCCATATCACCCCTGACCTGAATCTAAAAATAACAGCCTCGAAAATAGCAAAACAGAGACTCTGTTTTCAGGCCACCTACAAATTACAACTCTCATAATAATTCATCCAAGCATGCACTTCACTTGGGACTTTTCCAGCAAGCAAACCAAGTCATAATCTCTCAAATAAACCTACTGGTCAAGCCAAAATATAAACTAATATACATGAAATGATATTCCCTAAATATCCACTACACATGCACACTTCAAATATAAAAGCTAGAATTACACTAGTTTACCATAAACACCATACCAGCAAACCAACCATACCAACAGGTCCTAAACATGCTAGGAACACACAATAAAAATACTAATAATACACATTACCTTCATATAAACATGTATTTCTAGGCTATTTTCTATGCAAGATAAATATGATAAATATGCAAACACCTTAGAAAAATCTACAAAAATTAGCAGAGCATCCTACTGGTCTAACAAGGCCACCATAAAGATCTCATGGCAACATCATGCATATACTGTCCTACACAAAAATGACAAGTTAGCAATAAATCTATGCATGAAAATACTTTGTACTATGAAAAGTGTCGACAACAGATTTTTGAGTATGAATAGCTTCTAAAACCAATCAAAAGCAAACATACCAAATCTCACATCCAAAACCCTAGTAATTATTTTTCTATGAATTTACTAAGAAGGCATGGTAAATAGCACATAAATCAAAAATCATATTTCCACCACAGAACCTAGGGTCAAACATATTTTTCCCATGATGTACATCACAAAACATGAACATTTTGTACAGGGGACCACTATTTTATCATACACCAAAAGAAAGATACACATTTATCTAATTTCATGGCATTTACTAGCATGAATATAAATAAATATAAAAAATACCAGAACATGGCATCTCATATTTTTTCTATCATAGAACAGAGCATAACAAACATGACAAAATTTGTCTCGACTCAATTTGGAGCTAAAATGGCCAAGTTATGAATTAAACAAGACATGCACTCAAATGTGGAAAATAAAACATAAAGGATATTGTTTTCCTGGACAGGGGGACCAGCGTGTCGTCGACTTCGGGAGCAGGGAGCTGCTGCCAAGCAATGGATCTCGCCGACGGCGCGGTTTCTGGCGGCGCTTAGGGCATGGTTGGCTTCCTCTCGCCGAGGCGCACCGATGGTGCCCATGGTTGGCACGGGAAGCACCGGCGTGGGCTCGCCGGCCGAGAGGCGCGGGCGGCGCGGCGCTGTTGCCGCATGGCGTTTCGCCGTTTCCGCGATGAGGCGGGCAGGCAAGGCGAAAGCGCACGGTTTCCCAATGTCGATGCGGGCCGGATCCACTAGTCGGGGCCGTGGACGGGCGGCGACGAGGTCCGACGGCCGATGCGGCCGACGGCGGCCACGGCACGGCGGCGGCTCGCGGCGCCCGCCGAGGTGGAAGCGGGATTGGCCCGATTGGCGGGTGCACGAGCACCAGCATGTGGAGGCGGACTCGATGCGCAGGAAGAACAACGTGGGAGGTGGACGGGGCTACCCACGGCGCCCGCGGCGCGGGCGGCACACTCCGGCCGAGTGGCGGCGCGGACGGAAACCGGCCGATTGGCCGCCGTTTTGGTCGGTTTGGGCAAGGGACTGGACGAGGAGGTGTAGGGCGAGTTGGCGAGGGCTGCGGTGACGAGCTGGGCGGCGACGAAGCGCCGACAATGGCCACGGCGCGCCATGCATGCCGCCGCCGCCGCGCTTCCCTTCGGGGCCAAGGGAAAAGGGAGGGCGGGGGACGGCTTGGCAAGCACGGGACGCGGCTTTGGTCCCTCTTGGAGGCGTGGGTGCCGACAGGTGTAGAGGAGCGCAGGCCACGCGGCGTGCGCGTGGCCACGGACGTGGCAGCGGTGGCCGGCCGGTTTCAGAGACGGGAAAAACGTCAAGCGTCACTAAAACCCGAAATCAAACCCTAATTCAAGCCGCTTTCAAGCCGTGCCTCGAGATACATGCGAAACTAGCCAAAGCTCATATGGAATGAAATGTTCCTTACAAAATTCTGAACATTTCACCTATACAAACTTTCTCCTAATTCGGCCTAGTTTGAAAACTACGATCAATCGAAGCACAACTACTCCGAGGGTCAAACAAACCCTAATTTTAGCTCAAATCAAACTATTTTCGACTTTTCGAACACGATCCACCCACTTTCATGGAACGATCCTATAACACCTTTTGTTCTACACTAAATTACCTACACTTTCCATGAAGGGTGCACACACATGCATAAACCCTAGCTAGGACTTTTAATCAAAACAAGACAATTCACTTTCATGGTCAAATCAAGTCAAACCAAGTCAAACTATCCTTATAAAACATAATTAGAAAACATGACCAACATCAACCTTGCTCTAAAACATCTTATAAATAGAACTTAGAATAAATAAATATTAAACAACCAATTATGCAAGCATTTCATACATAAAATGATAAGACCAAGCATCACATGCAATTATGAGCAAAACATGATATACATGATAGATGCATGCATGCTAATGATGCTTAGGGTATGAAATGCATATGCTAATGACATGCTTAACACTAGGGTGTTACAAATCTTCCCCCCTTAAAGAAATCTCGTCCCGAGATTTGGTGTTACTTAGCACTTGTTTGAAAAACATGGGATAAGTCTCACGAAGATACTTTTCTACTTCCTACATGGCATCATTCCCACCAGGGTCCTCTATGGAATCTTGGACGACCTTAAAATCACTTTACAACTTGCTCTTTCTCTGACATCCAAACTCGGATTGGTTATCAAAATAAGTCAAGTTGATGTTGACTTGAATTTCTCTGGCTTGAATACATTTTCCAAGTACTCTCAAGCATTACTCTCGTTGTAACCATGAAAGGAACTGAAACTTGTCTTCATAAATCTAGGTAACTGCACTTGCTACGCTAGTCTTTCCTAGATAGGGACCTATCATCTTGATACTAAACTCTCTAGATAAGGGTCTATCAACCTCGGTGCTAACCTTCTTTTGATTCCAAGCCTTCCATTACTCTTCATGGTTGATGCTTGAGATGATCGTAGTCTCTATCTTGGAATCCAAAAATATTCTGTGCTTGTTGGTATAACCCTTCTAAGGTGTTGAAGCCTCATCGGCTAAGATTCTGAGATATCTCAACCATTACCATCTTTGTTGGACTTGAGAGATTCTGAATCTAACATCTGATTGAGATAACTAATGTAAATCCCTATTTGTCTTGCAACTATTCAACCCATGAGCATTGGATGCTCTCTTTGATTAAATAAAAAGTGACACATGTCCATAAAAAGTGACACTACGCACCCATGGAGATGGTCAGCAATTTCCCTTCGTCTATCTCTTCTTGTAGTCTGTTAATGTTGATGTCAGTGACCTGTTCTTTCCAAAAATCATCTTAATTGCCATTTCAAGGCACAGCTCAAATTCAAGGATTGTATAAAGATCTTTCAACAGATATAGAATAGACGATCAAGGAAAGTATCTCAGTAGAAACAACACACTAGTGTAGTTTTGACATTGGGTCATGACTAGTAACGACGATACCGGTAGCGTGCGAAGCAAAGACACCTTGTGTCGTCCGCCCACAGAGGCTCCCGGTTTCGTCGCGGCACCATCAGTTATAAATCACGACACCATAGCAATTCTACAACCAGCGTGATATTTGACATGACACCAACGGACCTTGCATGGATAAGCATCACGTGCAAGTTGGGGTTAAGACAACAAGGGGTATCACATGATTCAAGAGGCAAAAGAGAGTGATTTTCGGAAGACTGATCTCTGAGCTCTCTTGTCCTTATTCATAACACGACGGTCATCAACCATTGGATATAATTTTCTTCAATCTTGAAATGGGCACTCATTGTTTCCTTAAGTTCCTGATTGATGAAAGAATCGCTTCTATCCACTTTCATGTCCTTGATTATCTGTCTTTCGAGGGGACTTCAAACCAAATGTCATGCACATTGGAGGGTGCATCAAGTTGAATTCTCTTCTAGTAATGGATTATCAAGGGTGCAATGTGCCTTCAGATTCTAGAAGTCTATACTGTGATAGCCTTTGGGTTGCATGGATGGTAAGGCACTTCCAATTTGTCCTAAGATACCATCTCTAACTATCCTTTTTGTCTCGTCTTTAGCACGTCTCAAGTGAAGGTTTACTAAAGACTCCTTGTATCTGGTATAAGGTTGACATACCTTCAAGTAGGTTAGTGGTGCCAATTTTCTCTCAAGTATGCACTATAGCTGAAAGTTCCAAGTCCTGTGTTGGGTAATTCATCTCAGATTTCCTTAGTTGCCAGGAGGCATAAACAATTACCCGTCTTTCTTGTATAAGTGCACATCAAAACTTGTACCATAGGTACTACAAAACACATCAAAAGGTTCCTCCAGGTCCGTACGTACAAACACTAGAGTGATTGTTAATAACTCTCGCAAAAATACGAAAGTCGTCTCACACTTCAGTGTTTACACGAATTTTCCATTCTTCTTACAACATTGTTGTCATGGGTTCGGGAATCTTAGGTCGGTTATAAATTGATAACTGACTAAACTTAAGAAAACTCCAAACCATAGTGACACACGTTATTGTCTCCAAATTCATAGTCACTCGGACTAGACTTGGATTCACAGCAATATCGTCTTCAAGTAAGACACATCCAAAGAACTGCACTTTCTTCAACTGAATTTTCTACTTGCTGGAACTTAGTGTAGCACTGGTGTCCTCTGAAATCGATCAACGCTATTCTCGGGTGTTCTTCACGGTCTTCATCATTTCTGAATATACCACAATGTTATCGATAGACACACCACCACGGAGTTATAACTTGGGCGTGCATACCAATTTCATTGGGTACATAAAACAAGCTAGAGCATCGTCAGGTCGAAGGTCATGACAAATGACTCATAAAGCCTATCTTGTAGAGAAGCGGTCTTCAAAATGTCTTGTGGTCACATCTTGTATCGCTGGTAAGCTAGATGAAGATCGATCTATTTAGCATCCGATAATCGACTAAGAGAATGTCAATGCTGGGAAATGAATATCTGTTCTGACTGCTACCGCATTGAGTGGTCAGTAATCCACACACATTCTAGAAATTAATCCAATAAATATTGCATCTGTAGCTTCAATTCAGTTAGCTCATTTGATGGCATCCCATAGGATCTTCTAGAAACAGGTGTTATTTCCTGGTACTAATTCTGTTGCATTCTTTACACCTTTATCTGATGTACTGGTAACCTGCAATACAACGAAGATTGGATAGGCAATTGGTGCGTAATTATCTAGATCCTTTTTCCATCCCGGAAGTTTCTCAAGATATTTGCTCATGTGAGAGTGCCCAGAATTGCTTTCCATTATATTCATCCAACTTAATTCCAAAATGACATCCTAACTCCAACGGATACAACACTGTTTAACGAAGTTAGGACTGATTAACTCTCAATCTTAATCCTTGTATTGCTCATTATCTACGCGCTAAGTTAATCACTCTGCCAACCGACATGATATCCAAGTTCCAATTCAATTTCTCTCTTCATGATGCTATTGTATATATGTTCGACTCATAAACGAATGTAAAGATTCGAGGTCAAGCAAGACAACTAGCATTAAAATTTATTGATTAGGCACGTACTAATGGTTACGGCCCTTCTTCTTGGATCTCTTCAGTATTGGTGCAATGAGCTTGTTCAACTCGATTGTGTTGGTCTCGTTCTTCCTTGGGTGTGGACAAAAACCTTAAAAGTGTCCGAGCTTCTCATAGCCATTGCAATTGTTTCCTAAAAGGGATCTATACGTAGCACTCTAAGCAGTCCTCCTCTTCTACGTTAGAGTGGCATAGGATTTCTTGTACCAAAGGTTTCCATATTGTGACTCCTTCGGTGATGGTCCATATTGAAAACTTGCAACTAACAAGGATAGACGATCAATGGGCAATGGAAATGTCTTTCTAAGCTAAGCCATCTTCAAAAGGGGTTCTTCTCGATCCTGGTGGCAACACAACTGTTGTTATCGTTATCTTTCATATGCAGGGCAAGGAAGGTCTTCCTGCACGAAATTCCCATGTCACTCTGTATCTTGACATTGAGTCCTCTTTGAAACAAACTAACTCCTTGGCTTCAAAATTCTCATACCTTAAGGCATAGCAGGATTAAATTGTCGAAGGCTTGTAGGTACTAAGTTATTGTTTTGGCACCCGGTATTACCCTCATAAGTTCATCCGCTTTCATAGTGATCCCACCGATGCATTTATAAGCCTCACAAAAGTTTGTGTGGGCCTAGTCCAAGTAATAGAAGTATTAACTGGGTAAATGGCACAATGGTGAGAACACCATACTCCTATTAGTCCATCCAACAGGTGGGTGTATACTCAATCTTCAATATTTCGCCAACCAAAGTGGACCAAACTTGCTTTCCATAGGTCAAGTTGCTTGTTGTTGACACCTGTTATAGCATAATATTAATAGTCAACTAAGCATGAAATAAGGGCGTAAAATGAATATCAACATAGACTAGGGTTTTACTAACATAATTCCACGAGCTTTGGTGATTTATATCTTTTCAAGGACTTAACGGATAAATGCAGAGAAGAATGGAGAAAGTTCCTAAGATACATCTCATACGATGACAAGACTTAACCGTGAAGTAACTCGATCCAAAATGTGGACTAAAACACTCTAGAAGATACCGTAGGACACCAGGAACAAACGGGAGGCCGAGAGGTGATTCTTATTCCGCGCCGCCGCCAGGCATTTAGGCCGCCGCCAGCTACAAGAGAGCCAATCGGGCTCATCTTCGTAGGTCGGTTTACCACCGACCTTGAGGTTGTATCTACACCGTTGCTAAGGTCGGTTTGATCCAATGGTCATCGTTCATCGCCAAGGCCTATATAAGAAGACCCCCTGACCCCAGGGTGAAACCCTAACTCATTCTAATTCATTCTATTTCATTATCTCTTAGTTGTAGAGGTATCCCAAAGTAAGGATAACCTCTCTCTAAGGGATTAGTGAATTAGAAGAAGATTAGAAGAGGATTAGCCATGTAATTAGAAGTAGATTAGCTATGTAATTAGAAGTAGATTAGATCTAACTTAGATCTAATCAAGACTAAAGGAGAGTTGAGCTATACTTTGGTTCTGGAGATGTCTACAGAGATTGGTATGTTTTATATCTTATCTTTGGAAGATTTATGCTTCATATATTTATCTTACATCCATGATCTTTATATAATTGGTTAAGCATAGTTGTTATGTTATTGCATGGTATCTCCGCTCGTATTGAGTGCTCTAGTTATTCATGGTAGCTAGAGTAGTAATCTATAGTGTAGATATGGTGTCTAGGCTATAGGTTACCTGAGGTTGCGCCCAATCCCACGGAATAGTTGTGGTAGCCCCAGGGGTGACAGCTCTGTAAGGCCTTTGTAGTCCACCACGTTCGGATTGGTGTTTTCGTAGAGCTTTAGGCAGCCTTCTCCCAACTACCTTCTTCCCAGTCTTTCTCGAGAGTTGGAAAGGAACTGTTGCTTCAAAGTGCAGTAGTGTAATTGCTATCATAGAACCCTAGTAATAGAGATACCCAGAACCTTGATCTCTCCTTTGACCTCTTGATTAGTTTAACTAGTCTTTGACATCTTAGTTAGAATATTATTTTATGCTTTGATATTTACTTACCCTTGACCATTTACCCCCTCACTATAGCCTAGTGGTTTGCTAAGTTAGTGGATACATGATTGTGACTTATTAGAATTCTTTAGCCAAAGCTTCCCTGTGGATACGATACTCTAGAATACTCATCCTAGGGAAAAGCTACAATGGTAGGTGTTTCGCGTGCGCTGCGAATCCTTCATATTCTTTTTAGCACTTAACAAATGCCAACAAGCTTTTTGGCGCCGTTGCTTGGGGAAGCAATTGGCCTAAAGATTCTAATGATGATCATGATGTCTGCTAATTTAGTATATCACTAGCTTTAGTAGGATTATCCTTGTTCTCGTTGAATTGTGGAATAGACAGACAAAGATGTCGTTGCAATCTTCCGACAAGATTCCACAAGAAGAGAAAAAAATATTGAAGAACCCGGGGTGCCCGATCATTCAAGATTCATCAACATTGGAACCCCTGCTATCTCAAAAGGTATGTATTTAAACATATTATGCTAACCATGTATAGATTGAAGAAGAAGTCGCCACACAAGAATTCAATGCACACATCTCAAGTGACGCATACACAAAACCGTACATCGTGGTAAGTATGATTAAAAGGTGAGAAAGTCTTGCTCATGGACTATAAATTGATTGAGTAGTTATCATTTAATTTCTTGCATTGCATTGCATGTTTACTTGATTAACTCATGCATTCACTCCGCTTAGTTTATGTTTTCTCATAGTAGATCCATTGCATGTTTAGTTCTTTGCACCCATCCATGTTTGCATCTAAAAAAAAAAAAAAAAAAAAATTCCTCACCATGATCATGCTCTTTTCGTCTCTAATTGAGTAAATCTCTTTAGTACTTTTATGTCACCCTTGTGTCCGCTATAGTATGTTTTGGTTTGGAAGTACTAGCTATACTTCTAAAGGCTCTTAAATTAAGCGTGGTGCTTAGGTTAAATAGCCTTCCTTAATTGAATTAGACATGGAGTCTAGTTTAGTTATTGAACTAAGAATTGCTTGTGTAGACATTGGATATTTTGTGTTGACTAACCCATGCGAAAAATTCTAAAATCCAATTTGAGTAAGTCAAGAGATGAACTCATATCAAAGATGAAGCAAGGCATATGATGAACTCCAACTTTGTGCAAAAGACACGGCTCATTCATCATTGATGGAAAAATTGTAAGTATCAAATCATTCGCACTCTCTTTGCTACAAGTTACCTTTGCCTTGATTCACATGCTAGAGTGCAGCCACACAAATAAAATTTGTTATAAGACATGAATAAATAAAATCTGTGCTAAGAGTAATCAATGAATCACCTTTTCATTAGCATAGATAAAATCATATAAACGTTGGACAATAACCCCTCGCTTCAACCATGTTGTATTTTCCCTCGGGTATGTGTCCACTAACATTTTGCAGAAAGGTCTATGCTATGTCCATTCGATGAAGAAGAGTGTCACACAACATGATATAAAAGAAAAAGCTCTCACTCAAAAAGAAGTGGATGGACAAAGCAAGAGGGTAATAAGAACATCAAAGACAGGTAAGTGAATATAACTCACATATTTATATACAATTTTTTGTCTTATGTTCTAAAAGAAAATAAAAATAATATATATATCCGAGCACATGATGGCTCATGGTAAAAAGTAATATGTTCCTAGGACAAGTTTCCTTTGGGTATTCTTTTTTGTCACTAACCTTGCGAGAAAACAAAGGATGAACATTGTCTAAGGACATGGTGATTGCAATACACGATCAAGGATGGTCCAAAGATTCACAATTGAAGTGCCGAGTGATAGGAATGCCCAAGCATGGGGAGGAAGGTCAATTCCTCTAAAGATCATCCGACAATACTCTTCCTCTACTCAAGCTCCCGTCACTCGACATGCTTTGGTTTGCAATCCCTCTACTCACTATTACTTTCTCTATCTAAGTTTGAATGGTTACAAATGTTTTACATCAAAATCAAACTTAAGATATCATAAAATTTTCAACTAGAGAGAAAGTAATGGTGAGCACATAAAATTTCCAACCAAACTTCTTCCGGCATAAAAAGCAACCTTAAGCTCCATGACAGTTCTACCCTTGTTTACAATTACTTGTATTCCTTCGGGTATCGTTTGTCAACTAATATTACAGAATAAAATCATGAGAGGAGCAAAAAGGTCTAAGCACAATTTAAAGACAAGAAGGAAAGGATGATACAATAAAGAGACAAGTGTGGAACAAGATACACAAGAGGCCATAGAAGAAAAGGACCACCACAAGGTGTTACTGCTTGTCACACTCCAATAATAAGGTAACATCTTGATGGTAAGTTGTCATTACTAAAGTTTTTCCTAAAGTATGGTTTGTTCATAAATAAAGAATCAAACTTGTTAGAGTAACAACCTTGCATGATCCAATTTCATTAGCTCAACATGTTTTGTTTCTTTTAAGTGTTCCTACCACCATTCTCTTGATTTCTTAGTCCTCATCTTGTAAGCTACAATATTGCTTACCTTGCTTTGGAAGAATCATAATCATGCTTTTGATGTTTAGATAAGAAAACCCTTCCAAGAGTCAACGAGCTTGATTTGATCTGTTGAATGTTTTAATCACAAACAATCATGCTCAATCTTCTGATCTTATCACCCAAGTTAGGTTTAAGTAAAGCATAAAACAAGTTAACTCTATCTTGTTTCTTCGTGCCTATGGTTAGAAGAGAATGAATGGTTTTTTGTTCTGTTGGTGTTTTCCCACCAACAGAGCCCATGCACTTGATCTCTACCATGACTTTGCAAGCAGGACACACTTTGAGCAAAAAAAGGTGGAGAAACCTAATAGTCTCTCCAAAATTCAACAAGTGAATGTTCTACTAGTATGCACAATAAACAAGAAGTCGCTTACGCTTCACTCCAACTCATAAGACCAGCTAAGAACATGGGTGACGCCGTCCTTCACCATCTCAAGGAGCATAACTATTAAGATCGGATAATACGCTCAAAGAAACAACAAGGTAAGAAGTCTCGCTTCGAGGACTTAAAACACTGAACCCTCGCCGAAAAGGTAAGATCGGTAGTTATCCATATTTATTTCCTTGCATTGCATAATTATTTCCTTTAGCATATTTACATTATAGCACTAGCCTTGCATTAGAAATAAAAATAAATATTTGTTTGTTGCATATACATTGAAAAACTCTAAGCCCCATGTGAGTAATTTTGTGGTGTGTAACAACCCACAAGGATATTTACTGTGGTGGCATAAAAATAAAATAAATATGCATGCATCATCATTCTTTATTTGCATAAAAAAATCTCAAAAAATATTTAATGCTGCTGAAAGATTTCCGCATTACAAAAAGCAACGTGGCTAACCCCTAACACTTAATCAAGTTCCACTAGCTTTGTTGTCTATTTTGAGTTCAAGCAGGATCTCAAGGAAGAGAGACATGACACATATGGTGTTCAACATTAAAGAAGATCAATCAACCACCATCACTATCTACCTCTACTTCCAACCATCAAGAACATTGAAGACTATGTCAACATCCAGCTTTTGGGGAGGGCAACCCCCATGTATCCGTGATAAGTATCTCTTTACCTTATTTAATTTTTTGCTAGACTTGTTTGCTTTATTGGAAAAATATAAAAAAGATGCATAACTAAGGAAACGAATAAATAGAGTCTATCTAGTCTTTATTAAGAGTCTTTATTAGAGTGTGAGAATAAAATAACTCAAGATAATCTCTAGCCTTGGAGATGATGAATAGTTGCTCCATTGTAATTCCTTTCAAGTACCTACCTTTCAAGCTTAATTTCTCTCGAGCTTTTAAAATGCAACTGCTTTGATTTGAAGATTTGCTCAGAACCTGAAACCTGTGGGTAGCAAATGCTTGCTCTGAAGTCTAGGTAATTGACGGATATGATATATGAGAGTTTGAGCTGCTATTTATCTTACTCCTAGTGATACTAGATTTCTGGAGATTTATCTTTTGAAAATTAAAAATGCACATGATAAGTTCCTGTGTGACAAGAGTGTGAACCTCCTACCACAGCCATATATACATGCTATTTAGATTAGGAAAACCTTTTGAAAAATATATATAGACTGCTTGCTTTGCATTAAGTTTGTTCAATTTTTGTCGACCCTTAGAAACTTGTCATGCTGATCATGTACACTCCACTCATTTCATTCCACTCTATATCTACTCCATATACACCTACTATATATATATACCCATCCACTCATTCATTGCTAGCCAATATTTTACAAAAGCTCCAAAATAATTATACCTCTCAAAAAAGTTATTGCAAAAAGAGATCTGGGTTGTATCATAAAAAAAAAAAAAAAAGAAAAAGAAAGAAAAAAAAAAAAAAAAAAAAAAGAGAAAGGGAGATGAAAAATGGACAAAAGTCCTACGGGCGAGTAGAGCCTACCTCCCTAATAGAGATGAAAAATGGACAAGTGTTCGAGGGCGAGTAGAGCCCACATCTCTAAATAAAGATGAATAATGGACAAGTGTCCGAGGGTCAGTAGAACCCACATCTTTATAAGAGAGGAAATAATGCACAAAAAGTCTAGGGCCAGCAGAGCCCACCTCTCTTGAAAAAAAAAATATACAACCCAGGTTCTCTAAAAAGTTTCAAAATAAAAAGAGAGAAGATTCCTAAAAGGAGCAAAAGTAGGATTCCCTATCTATTCTATTCACTTCACTACATACTCTACCACATTCCATACCATATACATATTCTATCCACTATACACATGCACCATTTGATCAGTGTGACTTGTATCTTTGGATCCATTGCTTGAATTTACAATATATGCTTAGTAAGTAAAATTATTTTTTCTCCTACCTATAAGCTCCACATACTTAAGCTTTAGATATATAGGGTGAGAGAGAAGAAGGCATAGTATATTATTGCCTTAGTCAAAAATATTATTATTATAAGAGAGAAGGGCAATCTGTAACACCCGAAATTTTGCACTTTTGGAAATAGAATAAAAATAATTTCTTTATGTATTTTTGTGCTCATGAAACATAGGAAAAATAATATTTTTGTGAAATTAAAATTTATCATAGGAAGTAGACACATGTATGTGCATTCATGCTGGAGCATCATTATTTCTGTATGGTTTGGTTTTTGCTGAAACCTAAACTGAATTCAAAATCTTTTGCAAATGTTATTAGAAGTTCAGTTCTAATAAAAGAAAAATATATTCTTTTATTCATTTTCTCCCTTCCATTGGCCTGCATTATCTTTCTTTTGGCTGTCTGTTCGTCGTTTTTGGTCACCAGGCCGGCCCAGCTCTGGAGCAAGCAGCAGCGCTGCACTCCCTCCTCTCTACCTACTGGCAAACCGGGCCCATGGTCAGCGTCGTACTCTCATTATCCTGGAGACGGACTCTGCTCTAACTCGAACTTGACGCCCATGCCGTACGTATCTCCAACTCTCCATCTATAAATAGCCATGAGCTGCTGCCCTTGGTTCGTTCTATCAATCTATCGCCGCCGCCTCTAGTTTGCTGGCCGCATGCACGATCCAAACAGCCATGCCATCCAAGGAGAGATTTCCATGATCTGCCTCTGAGCTGTTGCTATTCGATCCGTTCCTCGTCATCGCTTCCATCTACTATTTTGTCAAGGTCAATGCCGACGTAAAATCCTCATCGCTGTTGCCATCTACGTCGGCATGCATCTCATGCTGCTGATCCATCACGTTAGAAGCAAGACCACATGATCTCTCCCCGACACATTTGTCGCTATGGTGCAGCCACGTTTTTCGTCATCACCACATATCGATCTTTTCATCGTGTTGTTGCTGATGCCGTCTGCCGCCTCTCCGTCCTCGGCAACTGGCAACCAATCCATGGCCAGAAGAGCAGAGGAGTCCTACGTGAAGCACCATCTTGAATCTGCTTGTACAAATCGTGAGTAACATCTACAACCCACATCTTTGCTCTCGCTTGTTCATAGTACCATACGTGGACACAATTCATGAAACTTGCTTTTGCCTTTGCCTTTGCCAGCACCTGCAAGCAAACAGGCACACGTCGTTGCCGTGTTTGACAGGAAGCAATCTACGCTAATGAACTGCACGTCCTCGCTGTGCAATGTGTCTTCATCGTCATCATTGAGAAATCCCTCGGTGAGCTCTCCTCATCCACCGACGCATGTGCCATGCTAGCAAGCTCAACCGATTGATCCTATTGCTAGCTAGCTTGATGACATTGTTGTTAGCTCCATATGACATCATGATGACATGCATACATTTTCTTGCCGATTTCCTTTCCAAAAATAAATCTAGAAGTACAATGGAATACTTCCAATAATCTTGAGCCATCCATTCTTCAATCTTTGGTCACCCAAACTTGCTGCATAGACCCTAAGCTACTCCAGTACCGGATCGTAGTCCATCCAGCAACCAAACCAGATTTTATTTATTTTATTTCGAAATAAGTTCGGTTTATTTAAAGTTTTGCCATTGGTTTTCAAATGCTTATAGATTTCTCATTTTAAATCCGTTTTAGTTCATTCAAATTGCGTTAGATTCATAATCTCGTAATCTAGATGTTTATGCTACTGTTAAACCTGTTTACAACTTTTGAAATTTTGAGTTTATATTTATTTTATTATTTTACAAAAGCAAATCTTCTTTACATCATAACTTTGCCGTTTTAAATCCGATTTCGTGATCTTTACGCCTGTGTGATCGTAGTGACGTGTAGAATAGTTTTATAAGCTTTTCAAACTGCTTTTCCACTGTTGGTGTACTGTTCTAATGGTAGTCTTGTTTGCCATGCATGATTGGATCCATATGTTTGTCTGTTGCTGATTGGAATCGAGTAGATGGTGAGCTTTGCGTTGTTGATCTAGAAGAGGTTGATGATCAAGAAGGTTTTCTTTGAAAGCTTGGACTTGAAGAAAGGATCTTAATTTAAGGCAAGTATAGCATGGGACTATCCTTGTTACCTATTCACTTTGTTAATCACTTAATCATATGCATGTGTCTAATTTGTCAACCTTAAGGACATCCTAGCCAGTTATCTTGTTTATTGAATCCTATGGGTAGTTTTTGCTAGTGCTCTACATAAATAATTATGATATGAATGAATATATGATATGATGGTTAAGAATTGAATGTTGGCAACATGACCTCAGAGTCGAGCTCATGCTTTTACATGATGCTCGACTCTCCATAAGGACTTATCTGTTGTGATCATCCGGGATATACAAGACAACTATGGGGGCTACATGGCTCGGCTTTAGTCGCTCAGGGGGATAGTGTTTACTTGTGTCGGTGGTTACCGAAACGAAGAGAATGGGTTGTAGCCTATCGCTATCCGGCATATTTAGATAACCCCTTTGAAAGGCTTTATATGATTTTTGGATGTTTTGGGCCTTGCTAACCCATGCATTTGAGGATCATGACTCGTAGTGAAAGTGTACACCTCTGCGCAGAGTATAAACTGTTATAACAGCCGTGTTCGCGGTCATGAACGGCCTTGGAGACATCACGTAATAGAGATGATACCGAGACATGGACATGAGATGATGAGATGATGATGATGATGGAACTGAATGACGATGGACTGTCATGTGAACGACATTTATTATGATAATGTGGGCTAATGGGTTAAGCATAACTTATTGCCAATTAAATGCTAAAACTTTGACTTACTAAAATGCTTACCGCAGCTTAAACCCAAAGGTCAAGCCTTCGAGCCTCATAACCCCATGTTATGCTTAATGGAGTTCGACATGGACTCACTCTTGCTATTCCCCCACATCTCAGAAGAAGTTAGGCTTGTGATCAACCAAATACGTTCCTCGTGGAGTCTACACCGAAGATTGAAGAGTCTTTCCGCCGTCTCGCTAGCTGAGGTTATATGCTTTTATATATTATGTTCGTTATATTTTAAGCATTGTGAATTGATTACCATTTATTTGTAAACTATATGTGAGATTTGACTTCCGTGACTCACATATAGCATCATCTCGGTTTTGTTCTTAAAACCGGTGTTACACAATCACTACCTATTTGCCTAAGGAAGGATCCACAAATACCACAAATGAGAGATTAGAGAGAGTCATACTTGAGGAACTTTGAGTTTTATTTGAAAACCAGGAAAAACTCCGGAAGGACAGCTTGAACAAAAGAGTTTGAGATATAGTGTTCGACTTGATTGTTCTTTCTTTCAATTACCCAAGATTAAAGAAAAAGATATATAAGCCCCAAAAGGTAAGAGGTAATATGGGTAAATTTTGAAAATTTTATTCTTATCTAGAGAGAAATTTTGTTTGAAAGCATGTGTACTCTTAAGGTGAGAAAGCGTTCTAGCAACTCCCCGACCCATTGTTAAGTTTGGCTTTACTAGGGACTAGCAAAGGGTAAGCTTGGGGAACTTGTTGACACCTGTTATAGCATAATATTAATAGTCAACTAAGCATGCAATAAGGGCGTAAATGAATATCAACATAGACTAGGGGTTTTACTAACATAATTCCACGAGCTTTGGTGATTTATATCTTTTCGTGGGACTTAATGGATAAATGCAGAGAAGAATGGAGAAAGTTCCTAAGATACATCTCATACGATGACAAGACTTAACCGTGAAGTAACTCGATCCAAAATGTGGACTAAAACACTCTAGAAGATACCAGAGGACACCAGAACAAACGGGAGGCCGAGAGGTGATTCCGGCGTGGCGGCCGCCCGGTGGCATTTAGGCCGCCGCCAGCTACAAAGAGCCAATCAAAGCTCATCTTCGTAGGTCGGTTTACCACCGACCTTGAGGTTGTATCTACACCGCTGCTAAGGTCGGTTTGATCCAATGGTCATCGCTCATCGCCAAGGCCTATATAAGAAGACCCCCGACCCCGTGGTGAAACCCTAACTCATTCTAATTCATTCTATTTCATTATCTCTTAGTTGTAGAGGTATCCCAAAGTAAGGATAACCTCTCTCTAAGGGATTAGTGAATTAGAAGAAGATTAGAAGAGGATTAGCCATGTAATTAGAAGTAGATTAGCTATGTAATTAGAAGTAGATTAGATCTAACTTAGATCTAATCAAGACTAAAGGAGAGTTGAGCTATACTTTGGTTCCGAGAGATGTCTACAGAGATTGGTATGTTTTATATCTTATCTTTGGAAGATTTATGCTTCATATATTTATCTTCTCTATTTACATCCATGATCTTTATATAATTGGTTAAGCATAGTTGTTATGTTATTGCATGGGATCTCCGCCGTATTGAGTGCTCTAGTTATTCATGGTAGCTAGAGTAGTAATCTATAGTGTAGATATGGTGTCTAGGCTATAGGTTACCCGAGGTTGCTTCAATCCCACGGAATAGTTGTGGTAGCCCCGTGGGTGACAGCTGTGTAAGGCCTTTGTAGTCCACCACGTTCGGATTGGTGTTTTCGTAGAGCTTTAGGCAGCCTTCTCCCAACTACCTTCTTCCCAGTCTTTCTCGAGAGTTGGAAAGGAACCGTTGCTTCAAAGTGCGAGAGTGTAATTGCTATCATAGAACCCTAGTAATAGAGATACCCAGAACCTTGATCTCTCCCTTTGACCTCTTGATTAGTTTAACTAGTCTTTGACATCTTAGTTAGAATATTATTTTATGCTTTGATATTTACTTACCCTTGACCATTTACCCCCTCACTATAGCCTAGTGGTTTGCTAAGTTAGTGGATACATGATTGTGACTTATTAGAATTCTTTAGCCAAAGCTTCCCCTGTGGATACGATACTCTAGAATACTCATCCTAGGGAAAAGCTACAATGGTAGGTGTTTCTCGTGCGCTGCGTAAATCCTTCATATTCTTTTAGCACTTCACTCGAAATCTAAGCACTACTAGGTTGGTCTCCTTATCGGCCATACTATCTAACCTTGGCTTTAGGTCCAACACTCATTTTAGCACTACCGTGTGGTACTACAGGCTGGTCTTTCTAGGGGTCGAGCTAATCATTGACGTTGTAGGTCCAACAACATTGCTTGAGCTGGATCCTTCTTCTTCTCACAATCCATGGTGTCTCAATTATTCCGACGTCTTGTGCGTAGCTTGCAACCCTTTGAGTTGTTACTCCGTTTCATTTCGCATTCTCTAAGGCCGCACAGTTGACAGTGATTACTTTGTGAAGCACGCTGGTGACCTTCTGCTTATCCTCCTGGTATTCCTTTGCTCTTACTTTCTCCTTGTTATCTACTACCATAGTATTCTTGTACTGATACTCCTTGCCATTGATGATCCAAAATGTGGCGCACATGGTTGTTGACACCTACTAAAGCATAAAAATACAAGTTTAAAAACATGAATTAAGGGCTAAAGTCAAAGACAAAACATAAGTCTAGGGGTCTAACTAACATAATTCCACGAGTTTTGGTATTCTGTGACTTTGCAGGGACCTAATAGATAAATGCAGAGAAAGATGGAGAAGGTTCTAGAATATACAAGACTTATCAAGACCAAACTTGTCCGTGAATCAACTCAACCCGAAAAGTGGACTAAAACATTCTAGAAGACACCGGAGGATAGGAGAAGAGACGAGATGGTGAGGTGGCATGCCGGATCGGCGGCCGCCAACCCTCCACCCCCTGGCGCCGCCGTGGGGCCCGCCTCTCGACCTCACATTTTTATGTCGGGTTTACCACCGACATTGAGGTTGTTTCTACGCCGTTGTTCAAGGCTCGGTTTGATCCAAGGGTTGACGCTCATCGACGGGTACTATATAAGAAGACCAAATGACCACCGAGGCTCATAACAATTTCATATCAACTTCATTATCAACTCATACCCATCAAGTCCAAAAAGTCTAGACATAAGCTCTAGTTCATACTAGTAGTCATTAGCTATCTAACTAGTTCTAGTTGAAGATCAAGTTCATCTTGAGTTCCCGATTAGTCAAGAAGTAGCAAGGATCGTTTCTTGAGACTTCTCTCTTGTATTCAATCTGTAAGTACTCTTATATCTAGAATACAATTGTTATGGCTTTGATCTTTATAATTATCATATTCTTATTGATATGTGTTTATGCTTGCTATGATTATATATTTAGTTTAGTAAGATTGCTTTATATTTTATGCATGGAATTGTATAGCATCCATATAGATGATCACTATGTGGGTGATAAGCAATGTGTAAACGTGGTGTTTATACAACGTTTATCTCGCAATTGCACCCTACATTCCGTGTCGTGTGGTAGATCGCGGGAGTGACAAATCTGTTGAGTCCTTTGTAGTCCACCCTCCGAATGTAGGACAAGTCGAAGTTAGATTACGGTGGTGGATAAGTTTCGTCCTTATTTGTCATTGGTAATGCTTGCCATGTGTAGAAGTAATCCAACCTTGCCATGATAGCTAGATGTATTGTACTAATTGTAGTATTCATTGACATGTATGATTAGGGGTATCTTAGGAATATTCATTCTAGTCTAATTTATAACATGCTAATTTCTTGTATGATTCTAGTAGCTTAATGATCTTAGACTTGGGTATTTATCAATTATATAATTATCTTTATCCTGTGACTTATCATGTTGAGTAATGTTAGATACTTATGGCAACTCTGCATTATACTACTGTGAAGTGGATGATCTCATAATTAAATCACAATATATAAATCTTTAGACATCTTTCCTCTCTACCTTTCCATAGACTCCCTTCCCTATGGTAAAATATAAATACGATACCGGATTACTTCCTGTGAAGTGCTACAATTGCTATTTCTATCTCGTGCGCTTGCGGATATCATGTTCATTCTTTTATCAAGGCCAATCAAGAATACCATACCCCGCATTTCTTAGCGTTATTGCTAGGGTGACGGACTAGTGTATAGGTAATGCCTAGAAATGAGTGGTATACCTTGAGTACATATCCTGGTGAGATTAACTCCACTATGGATAATGTTGCTAAGTTACATCCCACTACTAACACCGCCTAACTCCGCTTTGTTGGATCATGAGGTTAATCCCATATCCAAGCTAACATGATTAGATAGATATTCCATATATATTTCTTTCGCCGTCCTAATTGGGATCGTGTAAGAAATATCAACAATGGTACTCGTGGTCTTACAGAAGCTACCATGCCTTCCATCCAAGTTGTACTATCTGACTGGATGCAATTAGCAACACTTTAGGTCATCTCAGGGAATACTGGCGTCGTTGTATGTTCCAAGGCTCTCCAATGAATTAGCTACTACTAGCCAAGTTGCTACAAGGGCCATCGGTAACAAGGGTTTGGTGATTTTGGTGAGAGTAAGGCTTAAGTTGATCACTTTTATCGAAAAAGGGACGAGTACCTTAACAAGGGACGACCGAGAAGAAAAGGGAAGAAAAAAGGAATGCATTTCCATTTTATTTATGTGAAAGCATGAATGCAATAACCATTATAAACATGATGTATGAACGTAACTTACGTCCTCACAGCCATAGGAAAGATCGGGTTACTACTCGTTATAAGTGGTGGCACAACCAACGCTCTCTCAAACGAAAATAATTCACAACTAGTCGATCTACACGTTTTATGTAGTTAGTGTACCCGCACGTTTCATTTCAGCCCACAATATATTTATGCAATGCATGAATTTAAATTGCATATACCGCTTCGTCGGGGCCACCCAACGGCATCGCATACCTTACTTAAAAACACATTTTACACCCAGCACACCTGTGTACCCATACACAAGTCTACAGGGGCACTACCCGACCAAGGAGCTCTCAAAACATTTTATTTTTACCCCCTAGACCGGCGTTTGTCCGATCATGCTCTCACAACTCACATCTTACCTTGGGCGTAGAGGCATTAAACATCATTTACCTGGGGCGTAGAGGTATTTCGATCCATACATGACTACTCAAGTGAGTAGCCCCGTACTACCGGGCGTGACGGCAACCCAAAGATAAACAACAAAATATGATGCAATAACCCATCCCAAGTTAGCAAAGCCACCTGACTGTCCTTAATTGGGCATAAAGGGTATGACCATGGCACTATTAATTTTGCAAATCTTTTACTCACACCACCAAAAAAAGATTTTATTTCGCAAAATTTTCACAAAAAGATTAGTGGTTCATTTTAATTTAAACACCGGATCGGATTTTTGAGTACTTGAACTAAGCTCGATTCCAGCTGTGACAGAGAGCCGACCAATTTATAAGAAATCAAGTATAATTCGCAAATTACCGGCAAATCGCAATCGCAGTCTACACTTGAGTCCATATAAACCCGGTATTCGAAAATCTCGAGTGATTTCAAACTCATCAACAATACAACAAGGATCGTTGAGCTCGGTAGTTCAAATCCGCGGGTATCTTAAACCAAATTCAATATATTATAATCAGAGTGCGATGTACACATTTATTTCAAAAGTAGTTCAGAGTGCGGAAGCATATAATTTTCAAAACCAATTAGTTGTACAAATGGAAATAAAATAAGATAGTGCCAACATAGTGTCAACCCGGTAGTAGCACTAGACAGGGAAATATGGAGATTGCCATGCCCTAGGCATTATTCTTCACCACAAAGAACAAACAAGACTGGCTATACTCATGCGAGACGGAGTCACCGCAACATTGGGAATAAACCCGTGAGTACTCAATTGTACTCCGCAAGACTTACCCGTCCCGAAACCGAGAAAATAAGGAAAAAAAGACTCTAAAGGATTATGCTTGGCTTTATCCGAGCCGGGCCGACTCACATTAAAAGTTCACAAATAAAGTTGATTAGTGAGCCTACACATGCTACTTGAGTTGTTTCCAAGTTAAAAGGTTATTTATTATATACATAACCATAGATCCTGTATAGTCAAGGTTAAAGACATATGCTCACGATATATAGATAACAAATAAGTAACTTGATCATAATTTTACCGGCAGAAAGAACTTTGATAATATAACATATATTGTGATATTAAGACTACATTTTCATTGAAGCAACCCGGGTTCTCACTATCCAGGAGAGATGGCGATTCAAATCGATTGCAAACCACCGGGCGAATACCCCCGTCATAAACCAGGCCTACTAGATCAAGGTAGACCCGATCACACCCGGGGGCGTTACGGGGCGTAAAGTCTCGGTCTTGCCGGGCTACCCCCTCCTTCTCGAGCACCCAAGTGAGCGTAAGCAACGAGTACGACCCTCGTGCGCATCTTCTTGTGCCCGATTAACCACACCAACCATCACCAAAGGAGGAGCGATAAAGCGAGCATGGCCGGCCCCTAACATTCCCACGAGCCGTGGGCTCACGACCCCGCGGGAGCCTACTATATGAACAGTGCGTTCAACTTCCGACCACAACCCGACAAAGTATGAGTCCTTAATCGATCGATGGAAAGACCACAATATCCATCCAATCTAAGCATGTTTTATTATTATTCGTGTTCTCAAGAAGCGGCTTGTTAGTCACCCATGTGACTAACCACAAACATCCTCTCAAGTGATCGGAATCACCGCTTCACCGCAATCACCATACGAGCATTTATAACCTAGACCTCTAAATAGGATAGGATATCAACTTCAACAAGGATATATGTGCATCAACGGTTTCAACCACTTTCCTAAACTTAATGCATCAACATATATAAAGGGCGAACACAATTTAGTTAGAAAGTATAGGAAAGGGCAGCATGCACCGGGGCTTGCCTTCGAAGAGGGGGTTAAAAGGTGCCTTGGGCACTTCAGCAGCTTGACGACGTGTCCCGCTTCTTCCGGGACTTCCTCTTGCTGCACTTCTAGCCGTGTACCTCTCCTTCCTCGCTGCTCCTCGATTTCCTCGTGCTCTCTCTTTTTTTTCTCCAATATGAATGTATATGCAAAGATGAATATTAAGGAATGCACGATCGATGAGGAATGTATGAATGCATTATGATGTATGATAATAGTAAGTGGATATCTTTTCTGTAGAAACACAATTATAACTACACAAGAAACCCTAACAATCTACATCAAGCAAAACACCCTAATTCACTAATCACTAGAAAATGGCAGCTAGGCATGCTGTCAGTAAAACAGTCATACAAGGAGTTCTATAACTCCAAATGTAGCAAACAAATACTCGTTGGAAAGCTTATGAAATTATCTACAAAACATTCCACATCACCCTGACCTGAATCTGACAATAACAGCCTCGAAAATAGCAAAAACAGAGACTCTGTTTTCAGGCCACCTACAAATTACAACTCTCATAATAATTCATCCAAGCATGCACTTCACTTGGGACTTTTCCAGCAAGCAAACCAAGTCATAATCTCTCAAATAAACCTACTGGTCAAGACAAAATATAAACTAATATACATGAAATGATATTCCCTAAATATCCACTACACATGCACACTTCAAATATAAAAGCTAGAATTACACTAGTTTACCATAAACACCATACCAGCAAACCAACCATACCAACAGGTCCTAAACATGCTAGGAACACACAATAAAAATACTAATACACATTACCTTCATATAAACATGTATTTCTAGGCTATTTTCTATGCAAGATAAATATGATAAATATGCAAACACCATAGAAAAATCTACAAAAATTAGCAGAGCATCCTACTGGTCTAACAAGGCCACCATAAAGATCTCATGGCAACATCATGCATATACTGTCCTACACAAAATGACAAGTTAGCAATAAATCTATGCATGAAAATACTTTGTACTATGAAAAGTGTCAGACAACAGATTTCTGAGTATGAATAGCTTCTAAAACCAATCAAAAGCAAACATACCAAATCTCACATCCAAAACCCTAGTAATTATTTTTCTATGAATTTACTAAGAAGGCATGGTAAATAGCACATAAATCAAAAATCATATTTCCACCACAGAACCTAGGGTCAAACATATTTTTCCCATGATGTACACCACAAAACATGAACATTTTGTACAGGGACCACTATTTTATCATACACCAAAAGAAAGATACACATTTATCTAATTTCATGGCATTTACTAGCATGAATATAAATAAATATAAAAACTACCGGAACATGGCATCTCATATTTTTCTATCATAGAACAGAGCATAACAAACATGACAAAATTTGTTTGACTCAATTTGGAGCTAAAATGGCCAAGTTATGAATTAAACAAGACATGCACTCAAATGCGGAAAATAAAACATAAAGGATATTGTTTTCCCGACGAGGTGGGACCCGCGTGTCGGCGACTTCGGGGCGAGGGGAGCTTGCTGCCGGGCGATGGATCTCGTCGACGGCGCTGTTTCGGCGGCGCTTAGGGGCATGGTTGGCTTCCTCGTCGAGGCGCACTGATGGTGCCCATGGTTGGCACGGGAAGCACCGTGGGCTGGGCCGGCGTGAGGCGGCGGGCGGCGGCGCTGTTGTCGTCGGCGTTCGCCGTTCCGGCGACGAGGCAGGCGGCGGCGGCAGCGGGTTTCCTGGGGTCGATGCGGACCGGATCCACTAGTCGGTGGCCGGGGGCGGCGAAGTGACGGGTCCGACGGCGATCGCGGCCGACGGCGGCCCGCGACGGCGGCGGCTCGCGGCGTTCCGGCGGTGGAAGCGGATTGGCCCGATTGGCGGTGCACGAAGCACCGGCATGTGGAGGCGGACTTCGATGCGTGAAGAACGACGCGTGGAGGTGGACGGGGCGCTGCCGCGGCGCCGTGCGCGGCGGCGCACTCCGGCGAGTGGCGGCGCGGCGGAAACCGGCCGATTGGCCGTCGTTTTGGTCGGTTTGGGCAAGGGACTGGGCGAGGAGGTGCGGGGCGAAGTTGGCGAGGCTGCGCGGCAGAAGCCGGGCGGCGACGAAGCGCCGACAATGGCCACGCGCCATGCATGCCGCCGCCGCTTCGCGCTTCTTCGGGGCCAAGGGAAAAGGAGGCGAGGGACGGCAAAAGCACGGGGGCGCGTCTTTGGTCCCTCTTGGAGGCGTGGGCGCCGACAGGGTGTAGAGGGGCGCAGGCCACGCGGCGTCTTGCGTGGCCACCACGTGGGCAGCGGTGGCCGGCGGGTTTCGAGAGACGGAAAAAGCGTCCGCGTCACTAAAACCCGAAATCAAACCCTAATTCAAAATTGTTTCAAGTCATTGCCTCGAGATACGTGCGAAACTAGCCAAAGCTCATATGGAATGAAATGTTCCTTACAAAATTTTGAACATTTCACCTATACAAACTTTCTCCTAATTCGGCCTAGTTTGAAAACTACGATCAATCGAAGCACAACTACTCCGAGGGTCAAACAAACCCTAATTTTAGCTCAAATCAAACTATTTTCGACTTTTCGAACACGATCCACCCACTTTCATGGAATGATCCTATAACACCTTTTGTTCTACACTAAATTACCTACACTTTCCATGAAGGGTGCACACACATGCATAAACCCTAGCTAGGACTTTTAATCAAAACAAGACAATTCACTTTCATGGTCAAATCAAGTCAAACCAAGTCAAACTATCCTTATAAAACATAATTAGAAAACATGACCAACATCAACCTTGCTCTAAAACATCTTATAAATAGAACTAAGAATAAATAAATATTAAACAACCAATTATTCAAGCATTTCATACATAAAATGATAAGACCAAGCATCACATGCAATTATGAGCAAAACATGATATACATGATAGATGCATGCATGCTAATGATGTTTAGGGTATGAAATGCATATGCTAATGACATGCTTAACACTAGGGTGTTACAGCCCATGGTTATCTTTTATTTTTACAGAGCAGCTCAGATATATGCATGCATAGTGACCCTTGTAAACAAACACATGTAACTCTACATCTCTATGAGGACCTCCAAAAGACTGGACAGGTAGACCTTGAGATTGATGAAATTATCACTTGTGCTTCGCTACAAGAAATCCTTTAATCCATGACGGACAAATTTCGTCATAGAAGGCTCAAAACCGTCACAAAGCAGTGTTTGTGTGACGTTTCTAGATTTTGTCATGTATTGAGCGTCACAAATTAACCTGCATGATGGATTTACAAAATCATCACAGATCAACACAATCCGTGACGTTTCTTGACTATTGTAGAACAACCTCAGGCCCACACAACCCAGCCCAAGCCTAGATTCAATGATGAAAATAACCGTGATAGATGTGGTCAAAGTTCGTCATAGACTAAATAGCGATATGACCTGGCTGCTGACATGGATGTTGATGTGGATGCTAACAAGGCCACTTACGTCATAACAAATCAGGTCAAGTTTCGCACATTTTTAGCCCATTTTCAGAATTACCATTCTGACCGAAAAATAAGCCATGAAACCCATATAAACACCATTGTAATTTTATGAACACAATAGAATTAAGGACATAAATATAGATTCCATGAACAATCGGATTTTAGTAAAAGGTCAATATCATATATAAAAGAGATAACAATGTTACATCGATGCCATGTCAATTATATTTTAGTAAGCATTAACACTAAAAACAAAAAATAGCAAATAGAAAAATAGGAGGTATCACCCACTAGTACACGAATGGGTTACAATCCCGGTTGGGAAACCCCCTTTAGTCCCGGTTTCACAACCGGGACTGGCCATCCGGGACTAAAGGTCCCCCCCCTTTAGTCCCGGGTGATGTTACCAACCACAACTGAAAGGGTATCTAGGCATGGGAACTGAAGAGACATTTTTAATCCCGGCTAGAGTGTCCAACCGGTACTAAATAGTTTTTTTATTTCCTTTTCCCTTTATTATGGTTTCTTTTTAATTCAATTCTTTTTGTTTCAATTTAGCTATTCGTATAGGAATTCTACGCTGCTAATGTACATTTGTAAGCACACTGAAATGTAAGAAGCTATATACATATATCTATATACAAAAAATAGAAATATGGTTATTATGAAACAATATTAATATATTACAAACCATCATAGTAGTGTATGAAAGTATATATACACACAAAAAGCATTAATGTCCTTGGGATTGCATTATATTAGCTCCCACCCATCTAGGTTAGGTAACTTCAGGGTATCAGCGTGGTACTTGCCTGTGGGAACTATGACCTGATCCATAAGAAATCCGCTAATGGACTCCTGAATTGCTCTGAGTTCGTCGTCTCTTATGACCCTTTGCCTTCTCCACCTATCCTGCAATTAATTTGAATGAAAGCAAAACGTATGAATATGTAATATTATATATGATGGCAATAATGGTAATAAATATATTGTGTATATTTTATTTATGTACTGCTTTGTCCTCCTCTATAGTTTTTCTGACATAATCCATGATAAACTCGATGACGTAGTATCCGCATAAGTTGTTCCCAGCTCCTTGATGCGGAACCCACTATACGAGAAAAAGATTCATCATCAAACAATGAAACATGTTAACAATGACCTAGCTATAGATTGTTGGTACTTACTGCCAGCTGGCAGGTTTTAGAGGCACGATCCATTGTGCATCGTTATTGTTCGTCGTGAATCTAACCCAAGCCCTGCATGCCCAAGAAATTAAATAAATGAGGATCGAGTTATGGCATTCAAATAGTATAAAATTACAACGTGTGTGTGAGACCGAAATTATTACCGCGTGATCATATCTACCATATCTTGGTACTCTGATTTGTCTTTGTGCGCTGAGTCATAGATTCTTAAAACACCCCATCTTTTATCGATGACCAACAGTATCTAGTGAAAGCTACATGTATATATGTGTTTATAAGATTCCATAACTCTATAACTATAAAGTCAATAACAAACATGGAGTAAGAAAAATAAAATGTGTGCACAAGATATTGACACTCACCCGAAGTAGTATGGGAAAAGTATTGTTCTGTCAGCACGGTGGAGCCTGAAGAACTTGAGTAGATTATTCACTGTTTCAACTAACCAATTCTCGGCAGGAGTAACAAGGTCCTTAAAAATAAAATGAGGGCTAATGAAACCAACATCAACTTGATTTCTTTTCCTCATCTCCATTATTTGAACTCTGCATATAGTACAAAAATTTGTTTATAAAGTGTGAACTAGGATAACTATATAGATAGATAATGGACTAGCATGCATGCAAATTACTTGAAATATAGGAAGAATCACTTACATGATTGCGCAGACCATAAGGATTTTGTCAAGAGCTTCCCGGTGCAATAGTTGGTGGAATTCAGCAAACTCGGCAAAAATAAGGTCATCACGGCTAAAATCTCGACATCTAAGTCTGAGACTTACAGACGTCATCCGTTTTTATTGCTAGCCCCTAGGTACCATTTGTTTAAGTTGATCATCTGTGTATGCTTTGACTTGTAGTCGGCTTTGTTGACTAGACTCCTACCAAGCGTAAAAGGTCCTGAAAATCGTATTATGTCATGATTAGCTACTACCAAGCGTAAAGCCTGCCCCCAACATGAACGTTCGGAGAGTCTCCAGATCCAAAACTCGTCCGTAATAATTTATCATCTCTGCCTTAAAGATGCAAGACTCACCTTGTGGTGGTGGGAGATCATCATTTCTCAATAACTCATGGGAGTTTTTGATTGCATCCCGAAAACATCTCTCGTACACTCTTCGCTTCTGCTGCCTTCTTTGCCTTCATGTTTTCACAGTTGATATCATAGTCCGACAATTACTTGGGAACCTACTTATTACATAGCTGCCTTGACCAATTTCACAGGTGTAGCCTCTGGACGTATATTGGCTTTGGTGGGTTTTTTAAGAAGTTCCAACTTAGCTGCAGCATCTTCTTTTACCTTTGCCCTCCAGTTATCTAAATCTCTTTGTGCCCCAACAATCAACTCCTGTTCAGTCTTCTCATAAGTCAGCTTCTCTGGAGAGGGCTTCGATTTACGTGCTTTCTTCTTGGGTGGGGCCGGCAAGGGCGGGGCCTTCTTAGTAGTCCGCTTAGTTTTTGGAGGTGGGGGTGGAGGAGGGGGAGACATAACTGCAGATGGAGATGGTGCATTGCCCGCGTCATCATCGTTGTCAAAACCATCGTCGTCACTATCATGATCATGCAGAGCGGCCATACTATGACGATCCTAGGATGATGGAGGCACAACTGGACTCGGTTTGTTGGGAGACCTGTGACTGAAAAAATGTATATTGTTAATTAATAATTAAAAATCAATGTTGAAAAAATGTTTTAATCAATTTCATCCGCACCTACCATCATCGTGAGGTTGTTGACGTGGCGGTACACCGCTAGGAGGAAAAATGATGTAATGTTTGCACCACAAAATGATTCCATGCTCTACTTCCCCTAGTGTCCTCTCCCCATAACCTCCAGCAATGTCGAGGTCCACTCCAAAATGCTCGCTGAGAACTCTATCCACACTGACACTATAATATCCGCCTGGAATAGGTGCCCCATGGAATGTGTTATCAACACCTAAAGGATTAACAAAACTAAGAGTCACCATGACTGTGCTACCCTCCGTGGATTTCTGCACCTCACATGGTGTAAAAGGCTCTTTGATGTCATCCACGGGGAAGTGCTACTGTGCGTCATCATCATGAGCTTGTTGTCTAGTAGGTGGCTCGGCGGAACCGACACTGCTTATTCGCTAAGAAGGGCTTTCTTGTGTTGACGGCCCTTGGCTACTTAACTGTAGTGCCACTTTCCGTGCAACTTCCGCTTGAATAAATTCTTGTGACTGCCGTGGTAACTCGCCCTGTAGCATGCGCATCCGCGCTGCCTCCTCATCCTTCCTTCACTGGCGGCTTTTATAGGTATTGATGTCATCAGTGAAACCAGCCCGCCACGAAACCATTCCTTTGCCTCGAGTTCGTCCAGGGTGTGCTGTTCCCGATGTCAGCTCATCCTTCTCGTGGTTGGCCACAAATTCACCATTGGCAGAAGCAGCCATAACATGGAGTAGTCTATCTGCTGCGGATGCAAGTGCCCCGCCATAAACTGGTCGCCCAGATTCGTCTAATGAGCCCCATGTGCAAAAAACCAAATTCTTAGAGCGTTGGGGCCAATGGTATGTTGCTGGAAGGATCCCTTTGTTTAGGAAAGCTTCTTCCATTCTTTCCCATTTGGGAATGCCAGTCCTGTAGCCACCTGATCCTGCTCTATGATGGTATTTTTTTTGTGCATTTTTCTTGTTCCTTCTCACCCGATTCTCAATCTCTTCCGATTTCTTGTACTCAACAAACTCTGGCCACACGTCCCTCAACTTTTTGTACTAGTCGTTCTTGTCGAAAATTGGAGTTATATCCTTCGAGACATAGTCACGGTACAAATTCTTCTTCCAGGTTTGGAATTGACAGGCCATCTTTCCAAGAGTCTAGCTTTTAACTAGTTCTTCATCAACTCCTTCTGGTAGAGTGAAATGCGCTTTGACATCATTCCAAAGAGCAGTCTTCTCGGCTGTTGGCGGTCCTTAACACCTATTTTTACCACCAACATCTTCATGAAATAAGATAAAAACGATTACCAAACTCTAGAATAGCAGTTACAACTAATCGGTTCCACGAGTTTTGGTAGTTTATCCTTCTCAGGTGAACATTTATGAAAAGCATGGAAATATGACAAGAATATACAATTACAAAGTATACTTCCATCATACACAAGGGCCTAGAAGAGTGAGGCTCATCATCAAGCTAATCAGAGCCCAAGAAGAAAAGGCCCAAATCAAGTTCGGGCCAAGTTTGGACTGCAGGAGCAGGCTGGAGTATTTTGGGCATAACTTCCTCATTCGAACTCCGTTTTCAGAAACCCAGGACTTTTCGGAAAGCTAATGACGAGACCTACAAGCCCACAAAATTTCAGGCCAAACAGAGCAAATTTAGGTCCAGCCGGACTGGTTGGTCCGGCCGGACCGGCAGCGAGCCCGTTCAGCCCGAGCTTTGGTCGGTTGTTGCATGCCGCCATGCATATGACGTTCTGGTGGAGGTTTGTTGGAATATTATATTGAAACTGCCCTAGGAGGTCGGTTTGGCACCTTCCAAGTGGGGAGGGACATTTTCCATGGAGCCCCCTCTCCTCTACCTATAAAAGGAGATGCTCTCCCCATTCATTCAATCATTCCACATACACACAAGAAGACACAATGTAGCAATAGAGAGGAGAGCTCCATTTTCATATCTTAGCTCTTTAGCGTAAGGAGTGAGTGAGGAAGAGAGAGAGATGGAGAAGTACCGGAGTTGTCGGCTACCTCCACTAGTGTTCCCAAAGGCCTCGTGTACACTTAGCGGAAGGAGTGCCGGGGATGTTGGCTCCCTCTTACTTCTACCTCGGCGGGTCTAGCACTACTTGGAGTACTAAGGTTCGTGTTCTTCTCTAGTAAAAAGTTCTTACTTCAAGCTAGCCTTGTTGCTATTTACTTGTGGGTTCGTCGTTCGTCCTTGTGACGGATGCTCTGGTAGAGGGCCTCGCGCGGCGGGTCACCCTGATCAACGCTAGAGTAGCAGTCATAGCGTAGACGTGGTGTCTATGCTACAGGCTACCTTCATTTGCCTCGTATCCTAACGGGTGAGGGGATGGCGGGCAGGTGGTGACAGCCCTGTCCGTCCCTTGTATTCCCCCACATTGTGGTATGGCGTAGAGCCGTAAGCCGGTATCGCCAGGCAGACCAGGTGCGCTCTGGTGCCCGAAGTAAGTAGGTAGTGGCAGAGCTATCTTATCTAGGAACTCTAACCTTAGAAGACCTCGCTACTCTTGCCTTCTCTCTTTTGTTATACTAGGTGAACTAGCTAAGAGACTTTTACACAACCGTTCCCTATGGAAATATGATACCCTGAATACTTCCAGGTGAAAGCTACAACGACATTTTCGTGCGCTTGCGGAACTTTTTCTGTTTGCGTTAAGAAATGCCAACAAGCTTTCTGGCACCGTTGCCGGGGAATGGTTGTCATATTTGTTTCCGAACCTAGTCCACCCATGTATCCTTGTGCTAAAAAGAAAAAATATTTTACTCTTTTCTTTAAACCTTTCAAAATCCATATCAAACCTGTCCCCTCCATAGGGCGAGCTCTTATAGGCATCACCATCGAAGCCAATCACAGCGTCTGGCTATAATCTATGTCCTAGCTTTGGCGGTCAAGTTTATGACCATAAATTAAGCACTGCCGGGAGATACCCCGGATTATCATAAAAAAGTCTTTCTTATTAATAAAAGCAAGAACATGCTTTCAAGTGAGTATGCACCTTCGGGTATTCTTGGTTACTAACCATTTCAGGTGGAGAATGAGAAGAACAAGGGTGCATATGATGCTATGGAGAATGAGAGCTGCATCAATCAAAATCTTTGATGATCGTTGGTGATGGAACACACTCATAAAGGAAACCCCAACATCACACACTTGACTTTACACAAAAGTCCAAGTGTGGGGGAGGATAGGTTCCATACACACCAAAACCATCATGGTAAAAGGAAAAAAAAAGATGTTAGTTCTACCTTGCTAAAAAAAGAAAAAAAGTATATATATTTGAGATATATAAAAAAAGAGAGCCTCCTTCGTTGCACCTTTGCTACCACTAAGGCTCAAGGTCCATATGCACTAGTTGTGTGTATGACCTAAACCTTGTGGTTTGCCTGAGTTGGACCCATGCAATCAAGTCACCGTTGTAGCAAGCTCAAGGCTTCCATCTGCTATGCTACGGGTAAGAACACTCAGGTATGCAAAGGTAAATAAAATGTTCACCAACGCCTTTACTCATATTTGTCTCTATGAGAATTATCTTGCTTTCCTTGTTTATGTCATATACTCTCTAGTTTGGGTGTATTCTATATAGGTACATCCATAGGTCTTTTTAAATTAAGCATGGTGCTTAGGTTAAAATGACCTTCTTTAATCAAACTTAGACATGGTGTTTAATTTTTGTTAATGAACTTTGGAGTATTATTGTCATTAAAACTGGAAGTAATTTATGTTGGAGACAACTCAAGGCCATGTTTACACTACCTCTTTATCTTAGCCTTGTTTGAGTTTTTCTTTAAATAAAAGTTGAGTGAACAAGTAAAACAAATAAAATAAAATAATTTTGGCTCCACATGTTCAAACCGGTAGAGCCCCTTTTGTTTCTTTTGTTTTGTTTTGTTTGTTTTTCTTTGTGAAAATAAAGACAGGTACAAGAACCAGTGTGGGGGAGGTCTCTCAAAAATAACAAACAAACATTCAAGACCTCCCCAACACGTTGCACGAACATCGAGGGCTCAACCATACAGAAGGACAAGACAAAAAAATTATAAATTGGAATGGCTTAACCTCTGGTTTGGTCAAACCAATTGAGACTCAACATGATTCCTTCATCTTCAACAGTGGTTTGTGCAACTTTACCCTCACATTTCCAAGAGTTTTGAAGTTTAAAATTGAATAAATTAAATAGTCAAAACTTTTGACACTCCATTAACATGTCTTCCTATGATAATAAATTTGCATACTTTTTATTCCTTGCCTACATTCCTGCAAACTAGTGAACACTTTGAATTAGGGAACCTAGTTTATCTAAGTAATTGACGAATGAGATATAGTAGGATGACATGATTCTTGCTTACTTTTTTTGCAAGAACTTGGGATTTTTTACAAAACTATAAATACAAATAGCATGTTCCTTGAATTGCTCAAAAATACCTACTAAGGCCACAACAAAAATATATGAACCATCTACATATGCCTCTTGCTTTGTGTTGCGTTCTATCAAACTCTGTGACCTTTTGTTGAGATTCTTGCCATGCACCCATGATCGAGATACACGCACACCCACAAATAAAATGCCAACTCTTACACTGAGAGTTGCGCCGCAACATGCACCCCCTTTCGTCCACCAAAAAATTACTCCATGCAACTATCATGATATCTCTCCTATTTGAAGTTTTATATGCCAGGAAGAAAGATATGGGCTATGCTAAAATAAAGAAAAAAAAAAACACATGCCAAGGGGCGTGACAAAAAAAAATAATAATGGACATGTGTCCAATCAATAAAACAACGGGAGCAATAGTACCCGTTAAAAAAGATGAAAATAAGAAAGAGAAAAGAGATAGCCCATACTTTCCAAGAGGCATTTATCCAAAAGAGATACTCATGATACATGGAGTACCAAAAAAATACTTGGCATCTTTCCACACACTTGCACATCTCGATCAAAGTGTATGCCTTGCATCACCATGTGGTCCAGTTTTTGATCCAACAACATATGCAAAATAAGTGAGTTTCAAGTTTCATTCATGATCATTCCTACCCAAAACTCCAGATATAGCCTTTAGAGATAGGATGATCAAAATAAAGGCATTATGCAATGCCTTGGTGAGGTCACAAATAAAAATACTTGAGCGATTTGAGAGTAGCATTCAAGGAACATATGCTATCTTTTATTTAAAAATCCTCTAAAAACCCAAGTATCTGAGTTTGAGCAAGGTGAGAAGATTTGAATCCTAGTTGTTCCTTTTTTCAATTACTCAATGATATTCTAGTAGACACTTGGAAGTTCACAGGTACAGGTGAAGCTTGGAATAATCTGTATGCAGATTTTGAAATCATTGGAGATGAACACGCTTGGTCTTACACTTTACTCGAGGACGAGCAAAGAACTAAGTGTGGGGGAGTTGTTGGCGGTCCTTAACACCTATTTTTACCACCAACATCTTCATGAAATAAGATAAAAACGATACCAAACTCTAGAATAGGAGTTACAACTAATCGGTTCCACGAGTTTTGGTAGTTTATCCTTCTCAGGTGAACATTCATGAAAAGCATGGAAATATGACAAGAATATACAATTACAAAGTATATTTCCATCATACACAAGGGCCTAGAAGAGTGAGGCTCATCATCAAGCTAATCAGAGCCCAAGAAGAAAAGGCCCAAATCAAGTGCGGGCCAAGTTTGGACTACAGGAGCAGGCTAGAGTATTTTGGGCATAACTTCCTCATCTGAACTCCGTTTTCAGAAACCCAGGACTTTTCGGAAAGCTAACGACGAGACCTACAAGCCCACAAAATTTCAGCCCAAACGGAGCAAATTTGTGTGTGACCAGACTGGTTGGTCCGGCCGGACCGGCAGCGAGCCCATTCAGCCCGAGCTTTGGTCGGTTGTTGCATGCCGCCATGCATATGACGGTTCTGGTGGTGCTTTGTTGGAATATTATATTGAAACCGCCCTAGGAGGTCAGTTTGGCACCTTCCAAGTGGGGAGGGACATTTTCCATGGAGCCCCCTCTCCTCTACCTATAAAAGGAGATGCTCTCCCCATTCATTCAATCATTCCACATACACACAAGAAGACACAATGTAGCAATAGAGAGGAGAGCTCCATTTTCATATCTTAGCTCTTTAGCGTAAGGAGTGAGTGAGGAAGAGAGAGGGATGGAGAAGTACCGGAGTTGTCGGCTACCTCCACTAGTGTTCCCAAAGGCCTCGTGTACACTTAGCGGAAGGAGTGCCGGGAATGTCGGCTCCCTCTTACTTCTACCTCGGCGGGTCTAGCACTACTTGGAGTACTAAGGTTCGTGTTCTTCACTGGTAAAAAGTTCTTACTTCAAGCTAGTCTTGTTGCTATTTACTTGCGGGTTCGTCGTTCGTCCTTGTGGCGGATGCTCTGGTAGAGGGCCTCGCACGGGCGGGTGGTCACCCTGATCAACGCTAGAGTAGTAGTCATAGCGTAGATGTGGTGTCTATGCTAGAGGCTACCTTCGTTTGCCTCGTATCCTAACGGGCGAGGGGATGGCGGGCAGGTGGTGACAGTCCTGTCCGTCCCTTGTATTCCCCCTCGTTGTGGTATGGCGTAGAGCCGTAAGCCGGTATCGCCTGGCAGACCAGGTGCGCTCCGGTGCCCGAAGTAAGTATGTAGTGGCAGAGCTATCTTATCTAGGAACTCTAACCTTAGAAGACCTCGCTACTCTTGCCTTCTCTCTTTTGTTATCCTAGGTGAACTAGCTAAGAGACTTTTACACAACCGTTCCCTGTGGAAATATGATATCCTAAATAATTCCAGGTGAAAGCTACAATAGCATTTCCGTGCGCTTGCGGAACTCTTTCTGTTTGCGTTAAGAAACGCAAACATCGGCTTCAGTAACATAACTGATATGTTGAGCATTCTTCTTCATCTTCCATTCACGGGTGCTGACCAGGAGTGTATCCCTAACAACAGCCCCACAGTGGTTTATAAATTTCATAGCATTGCCTTCTAGCTGCAACACTACTCCGGTTAAACGATCGACTTCTGTGATTGAGAAGTGACCAACATATGGCCTAGTCACGCCTCGTACTCTTTTACTGCTCGTCCTGGTCGTCATTGATGTGGAGGGCTACATAATTTGGCAATGGAAACAAATTATTTTAAATTTTATACATATATAAGAGATGCCGAGGGCAACATAAGTATGCAACATTTATTTGTGAATACAATATATACCGCGCTAGCACTTTGTTTCTCAGGGATTAGTTCTTGCTCAGGGTTATCATCTATTATGTCATGCAAGTTCAAATATATATCGTCTTCAACTATCTGATTCTCTGCAGCGTTGCCAGCGCCTTCTTGGATAATGTTCAACATTTGTTCATTCATCATGTTGTCGTCGTTCCTCGACGGATTGTCCATTTCAATTAATCTATATACATATACAATATGAATGAAAACCATATATAAATATAATTAGCATAACAGAACCAAATTAACATAACATGAATGAAAACCGATCGTCAACAGGAAATTATTAATATCCCGATGGAAAACATTGAGAAGGGAATATATTTAATCATCTGAGAAAATACACATCTCTACATTATAATGAAAAAACAACACACCTCAACAAACATTATAAATAGCTACACAGAAATTAGCCATCTCTAAATATTATTCCTAATTCCATATACTTTTTTGTTTTTTAAAGCACAATATAATGCTCTGATCAAATTTCATGTAAATAGCTACACGTACATAATTTACCATTGCTTTAATCAGATCAGATTTCAGGTAACTGTACACATTTTGTATGCCAAAAAAATAAGCAATAACAGGGTGAAGGGATTATATCCAGGATTTGGAGGGCCGGGGCATCGAAGCGGGGCGAGGTCACCGGGCGGCGAGGGCAGGCGCGGGCGAGGTCGGCGTTGAGTGCAGGCATGGGCTAGGTCGACGGCGTGAGTGGTGGCGCGACGACGGTCGACGCGGCGACGGACCGGGATGGGTGCGGGCGAGGTCGCACGGCGGCGAGGGAAGGCACGCTGGTGGGTGAGGGAAGGCACGCGCGCCGGCGAGGTCGACGGTGATGGGAGGCGCGGTCAAGGTCCACGAGGGCCTGGTAGACACTGAGGCGGTGGCGGGTCGACGCGTCCGAGGATGGCGCCGTGACGTGGCCGACGACGGTGTCGAGGGAGGCGCGTGCGGGGAGGCGAGGTCGACGGCGATGGGAGGCGTTGGGCGAAGTTGACGAGGGCGCGGTGCCGGCCGGATTAGGGTGGCGTGGTGATGACGACGGTGTGGTGGCCGGCGCAGGTGACGAATGTCGGGAGTGCGGAGGTGCCGGAGGCGTCGGGGATGAAGGCGGCGCTGTAGATCCGACGAAGGCGCGGGGTTCGGGCGGCGGCGGCGGGATTAGGGCTTGGCGGCGCGCGATGGAGAGAAAGGGAGAAATGAGGAAGAAGAAGCAAAGTGGATTGATTTTATTCAACTAGCATTTAGTCTAGTCCCGGGTGGTGGCTTCACCCGGGACCAAAGGTACTACCTTTAGTCCCGGGTGGTAATCGGACCGAGACTAAAGGTCAAATTTTTTTGGCGGGCCGCCAAAATTCAGCCCATTTAGTCCTGGGTGGTAGATACACCCGACTAAAGGTGACCTGCGTTTTGGCTTCCCACCATAACCAAAAAGTCCCGAGTGATTTATTTTTTTATATATAATAACATGTGCATAGATTTGTTAAAATCTCAGTAAATAAATACTAGCCAAAAAATACAAAAAAAAGTTCTAGGCCTGGTTTTGCATTTATGTACACATGGAAAATTAGTAACATAAATGATTTTGTTTTACAATACAAATATTTGATATAGTGGAAATAATTTTGACCATGCAAAAATATATATGTCAATCGAAATCATTAAAATTGTTGCTCTTCAACAGAAAAATAGTTTTTGCGTCTTCTGTGCCAAAAGGTCCTGTTGTTTAGAACAAAATTAGTTTTTGCGTCTTCGGTGCCAATTGGCCTACATCACACATTCTCCACATATCGTCAAATCAATCTCGTAGCTAAAAATCTTATCAATTATTAGTTATTACACAATATAATAGTTTTCAAATACATCACAATATATCAAGCTGCCACAACAACAAATCTTTTCCTGTCGTATTTTCCTTGGTTATGATCTTGTCGTAACCATGGATTGTCTTCATTATTTAGCAGGATAGTTGGGTCACTGTCCACTGTGAATGGCGGGACCTCTTCATTCTTTTCATAATCTTCTGACATGTCAGACCTATCCTCAATTCCCATGATGTTTGTTTTTCTTGATAGAACTGTATGGCGCTTTGGCTCATTATTGGTGCAGGTTTTCCCTTTCTTCGGTTTGCTGGACATGTCCTTCACATAGAAAACTTGACTCACATCCTTGGCTAAGACAAACGGGTCGCCTCTGTACCCAAGATTGTTGAGGTCCATAGATGTCATACCGTATTGATAGTCAGTTGTTACCCCGCCTCCGTTGCCCTTCACCCATTGGCACTGAAACAATAGGACCTTAAAATTAGGACCATAGTCTAGTTCCCACATCTCCTCTATGCGGCCATAATATCTTTCCTTGTATCTATGCGTACACCACTGTTTTGGTTGGTGCTCTTTGTATCCTGGGCTATGTTATAGAATGTATTGCCATTTATCTCGTACCCTTTGTATGTTTGGACATTCCAAGATGGTTCCCTAGCCAACAAGTACAGTTGCTGATCAATATTGTCATCGCCACGAAATTTGTTTCGTAACCAAGCGTTGAAATCTCTCATGTGCTTACGCGTAATCCAGGCTTCAGTCTTCCCTGGAAATTCTGATCAAACTATCTCCTTGTGTATCTCGATATATGGCTGCACCAAGCTAGAGTTTTGGAGAACTGTGTATTATGCTTTACGCCAATCATCATCACCCATGCCGACATATGGTTTCTTCCCTAGTGCACCCTTTCCACTTAGGGTCCTCTCGTACCATGATTTAGGAACACCAATAGGGTCGAGGTTAGGTATAAAATCAATGCAAATCTCAATGGCTTCCTCTGTTCCATAGCCCTTGGCAATGTTGTCTTCTGGCCGAGCACGGTTGTGAACATATTTCTTCAGGACTCCCATCAACCTCTCAAAGGGGAACAGGTTGTGTAGGAACACAGGACCAAGAATACTAATCTCTTTGACCAGGTGAACTAGGGGGTGTGTCATGATGTTGAAGAAGGATGGCAGGAACACTAACTCAAAGCTGACAAGACATTGAACCGTGTCCTTCTGTAGCTTACCTAGATCCATTGGACTGATTGCCTTCTGAGAAATTGCAGTGAGGAATGCACATAGCTTCATGGTGGCTAATTGTACATTTGGCGGTAGAATCCCTCTCAATGCAATAGGAAGCAATTGCGTCATAAGCACGTGGTAGTCATGAGACTTTAAGTTTTGGAATTTCTTCTCTAGCACATTTATTATAACCTTTATATTTGATGAGAATCCAGATGGCACCTTGATGCTGCTTAGGCATTCGAACATGCTTTCCTTCTCTTCTTTGCTAAGAGTGTAGCTGGCAGGACGTAAGTAATAGCTGGCCCAAGTACACAACCTTATGACATTTTTTCAAAAATATACCTTTAATGTCATCTAAACTGTGTGTGCATGAATTATATCCCTTGTTTGACTGTCTTGAAAGATTGCTAAGAGCAGGCCAATCATTGATTGTAATGAACAAAAAGGCTCGCAGGTTGAAATTTTCTTGTTTGTACTCATCCCACACATGTACGCCAGCGCTGTTCCACAAAAGTAGAAGTTCCTCAACCAATGGCCTCAGATACACATCAATGTCGTTGCCAGATTGCCTTGGGCCTTGGATGAGCAATGACATCATAATGAACTTCCGCTTCATGCACAACCATAGATGAAGGTTGTAGATACATAGATTAACGGGCCAAGTGCTATGACTGGTGCTCTGGTCCCCAAAAGGATTCATGCCATCTGTACTTAAAGCAAACCTTAGGTTTCGGGATCTTCTGCAAACTCGGGGAACTCTTTGTCGATTGTTCTCCACTAGGACCCATCAGCGGGGTGTCTCAACTTGTCATCTACCTTACGGTCTTCTTTGCGCCACCACAACAATTTTGCATGCTCTTTGTTTCTGAACAAATGTTTCAAGCGTGGTATTATAGGAGCATACAACATCACCTTGGTAGGGATTCTCTTTTTGGGACGTTCATTGCCCTGATCAACATCATCGGGGCAATCTCGCCTAATCTTATATCGCGTTGCATGACATACTGGGCATTCATCCAATTTCTCGTACTCCTCGCCACGGTAGAGGATGCAGTCATTAGGACAAGCATGTATCTTCTTGATTTTCTAATCCTAGAGGGCAAAGGACCTTTTTGGCTTCGTATGTGGTGGCTGGCAATTCGTTATCTTTCGAGAGCATCTTCTTTTGGATAACCAGTAACTCCCCAAATCCCTTGTCTGATACACCGTTCTTTGCCTTCCATTGCAGCAATTCTAGTGTAGTACCCAATTTTTTTTGTCCGCCTTCACAAGTCGGGTATAGCAATTTCTTGTGATCCTCTACATGCGTTCGAACTTGATCTTCTCCTTTTCAGTTTCACAATCTCTCTGACATCAAGGATGGCCTTCACAAGGTCATCAGCGGGCTCGTCATCTTCTGCCTCTGCTCTCTCTTCTTCTTCATCAGCTTCCCCCATTGCAGTATCACCAAAAGCATCGTATTTGGCATAACCACGAAGAATATTGCTGTTGTCATCCCCTTCTTCTTCACCATCTTCCATTATAACACCGTGTTCTCCATGCTTAGTCCAACAAATATAGTTTGGTATGAAACCCCAAGTAAATAGGTGTCCATGAATCATCTTTGGTTTAGAATAATCCCTCTCAATCTTGCATTGGACACATGGGCAGCACATGAAACCATTCTTCATGTTTGCCTTGGCCACATTTATGAAATTATGCACGCCTGTAATGAACTGTTGGGAGCGGTGATCAGCGTTGTACATCCATTGTCGGTTCATATCTGCATTAATTATAGGACGTAAACACATAAAAAACTTTTAATAACCCATATTACACATGATCCCAACAAGTAGATACAGAGCTGTGTCACTCTAAAACTTCTTACTAATTCAAGCCTAGATGCAATGTACACAATCCCAAGTAGCACTAAACAAATTAAACCTACAATGCACTTCAACAGAAAAAAGATTTCGCGAACAATTCCAATTAAAACAGACAAATCATCGATGGGCTTCTTCTGCTCGCTCAGTGCCTCATCATCCATACTTTTTGCAGTATCATCAGCCGCCTTAGCTGCTGCCTTAGTCGCCTGCTTTGCAAGATATGTTGTGACATGCTTAACATACTCTTCCTCCCAATACCAACCACTACATGATCCAGTGTCGTCCCACTGAAATTACAACATCAAATGAGAAAACGGTAATCAAAATCATCACGAAAAATGGGTACAAACCATAGACGACTAACATGACCAAAAAATAACTCACCTTGCGATCCGGACACGTGTAAAAGAAGCGACCCTTGTTGGGACCCTCCTTTTTCACTCGGTACTCCAACATGATCTTCTTGTCACAGATGCCGCACGGAATTAGAGGGAGGTCCGGCCTCAGTCGCTTAGGAACTCCACGGGAGCCCGAGGAACTGGAAGAGCTCGTCATACATGATCACTATACTCATTTTAGACAAAACATGAGATGACAAAGTTGGTATATAACCCTTAGAACCGAAGAATGGATATAGGACTCGAAGAAATCGGAGATGGCCGGAGACACCAGCAGCAGCAGAGCAGGCGACGAGCAAGAACAGAGTGCTGGAAATGGCTCGGGCTGAGGGAGGAAGAAAGGTGGCCTATATCCCGTGACCTTTAGTCCCGGTTTGTGCTTTCAACCCAAACTACAGGTCCATCACTAATCCCGGTTGGAGCCACCAGCCGGGATTAGAAACTTGGGTCCCGGCTGGTTTGGACTACTAACCGAGACTAAAGGCAGCCCCTTGCAAAAGTTGCAGGTGTAGCCGTTGGGCAGGGGACTTTAGTCCTGGCTGGAGTCACCAACCTAGTCCCGGGCCCAAAAATGGCTGGGACTAAAGCTCCTGGATGGAAGTCTGTTCTCTACTAGTGACCCGACGTTAGTACTTTTGCATCAGCTGTGATGGATACATCAAAGGTACTTGCTGCTTGGTACCTCACACGGAGGCACAAAGTCAAATTCTATAATTCAATCTAGAGCTGAAAACCGTAAGGGTTGGTGAAACAACCACTGGGTGCACAACGTGGTTGGTGGAGCAAAGGGCGAGATGCATATGGCAGCTATGCTAAAGAATAAGTTGAAGTAACTACTAGCACAAAAGGAACACATGCTAGTGTTCCAGAATGAGCTCACTGGTGCCACATCTCTTCCTTAGGTCTAAGATGGTAGAATCAAACTACTGCATGTGTAAAGGAAATTAAAGGAAAATCAGCTTGCCAATCACAAGGTCAGGGAGTCATGTGTAAGGTGTTGAATTAGATTTGTAGAGCTACATGTCAGCAAAACAACGAACATAGCAGATGGTAGAAAAGGGATCGCAATCACAGTATGAAGCAAAACGCTGCTAATTTGGGGAAAGGTAACAAGTAGTCTCCCAAATCTAGTGATTAGGTTGCTATTAGAGGTGGCGAATAACAACAAACCTAATCAAAATACTAGTATATAACAGTAATAATCTTATAATCTGGAGAAAGGGTGAGAGATTAGGAAATTAGCAATAGACCAGTAGGCGTGGTTGCACCCCTTGACGTGGCCGTCTCTCGGAGCGGCACCCTATCGAGGTAGACGGTAGGAGCAGAGAGGCTTGAACATGACGCCGGTGACCGGTCACTGGCAGGAGGCGAAGATGCATAGCGGCCGAGCGGGTCGCTAGTGATGCCAGATTGAATCGGAGATGAAACAGCTCTGTGTGTTTGTTGGCGAGTCTGCAAGGAGATGACTTTTGCGCTTCTGGGCATGGGTACTTACGATATTTGCTTGAGTCCTATGACTGATCTATGTCCACGCAGCATGCTTTGGGCCTCCTGGACTTTATTAGCAAATGAAAGAAGAGGGCTGAGCGGTAGTTGCCGGGCTCAATTTCTAATTTTACCGGGGTCCACGTTGGTGAGGAAACATAGGGTATTAGGAGTTTCTCAGAAAGTCATCGGGGTCAGCGGACCCCGACGGGTTACTGTAGATCCGCACCATGCTGCGAGTTCATAAGATTGTTGGCTGATAGTGCGTGCCAATCGTCCAGAGAAGAGGTAGCTGCTTTGGCAGCTGACAGAAGTGGCGTACTAAATAAGTCACAGTTTAACGATGGTACAGGGAAGGCAAGATAAACGTCACCATAATGGTGACCCAACAACCTGTGATACTATTTCAATGTCACAAATTAATTGGGTCCATGCTGCGAGTTCGTAAGACTGTTGGCTGATAGTGCGCGCCGATCGTCCAGAGAAGAGGTAGCTGCTTTGGCAGCTGACAGAAGTGGCGTCCTAATAAATGAGTCACAGTTTAACGGATGGTACAGGGAAGGCGAGATAGACGTCACCATAATGGTGACCCAACAACCTGTGATGCTATTTCAATGTCACCATTTAATTGGGTCCATGCTGCGAGTTCGTAAGACTGTTGGCTGATAGTGCGCGCCGATCGTCCAGAGAAGAGGTAGCTGCTTTGGCAGCTGACAGAAGTGGCGTCCTAATAAATGAGTCACAGTTTAACGGATGGTACAGGGAAGGCGAGATAGACGTCACCATAATGGTGACCCAACAACTTGCGATGCTATTTCAATGTCACCATTTAATTGGGTCCATGCTGCGAGTTCATAAGACTGTTGGCTGATAGTGCGCGCCGATCGTCCAGAGAAGAGGTAGCTGCTTTGGCAGCTATAAAAGGAACTTTTGTGTATATACCTATCAAGAGGTAGCTGTTTGTCTGTCCAGAAGATTAGCATCATGTGGAGGCTGAAGCTCTCTGAGGGGGCGCCAGGGTTGAGATCGAAAAACAATTTCCTGGGCAGGGCAATATGGGAATACGACCTGACCTTGGCACGCAGGAGGAGCGCGCCGAGATCGAGAGTGTGCGTCAAGAGTTCATCAAGCACCGCTTCGAGCAGAGTCAGTCACAGGACCTTCTCAAGCGTATACAGGTAAAAAATATAGTTTGTATCTTCCTACTCCATTGCACCAACGAGATATAGGAAGGGTTTGTATCTTCCTGAGGTGATTGATATTTTCCTTATCTCATGGTCACATTTTTATCCATTAAATTTAGTTTTTTATTTTGCGAAACACAAACGGCCACATATACGCACGTGCACTAACAACCATGAGCATCTCCGAGAGATTGAGCCAGCTATGCCTCGCTATCGACGGGCACACATCGCATAGTACGTACTGAAAAAAAGAATAGTGTCAGTTAAACCCTAGAAGAAATCCGGGAAAATACGATCACCCACCCTCAACAATCCCTTGTTTCTTAAATGTCCCGTTGAATATAAATATATTCCAGAGTAAATAATAAATTTTAGTTTTAAATAGTGTTCCAAGATGTGTGTTTGATTCATATAGGGTGCGAATATTTTCAAAATAACAATTAGGTGAGAATTAGTAAAATTCTTCCATGCGTTCTTTAATATCTCCTCCATTCTTCTCTATACAATCTAGTAATCTTTTTAACAAGTTATATATGCTACTTCGATCAAAACGATTATAATTTCTGTAGATTATTATGATATCGTAAATATATAAGTAACAAATTTTAACTGGTTTGACACCAAACAGTTTGCAAGTTATCGTTATTGCCAATCCTTCCCAAATTAAAGTGTCCTTTTAGAATTCAAATTTTGTCTCACGAAGGGTGTCATTTTATCTTGTTTTTAGATCCATCTAATTAAAATAATACCAAACATAAAGAAAAATGGTATGCAGAAGCGCATGGAGCCAATCAAATGCTTCATTTATTCGACTTTAATGGATCCAATGCACGTGTATTTATTCAGGATGCAGAGGAATTAGGGGCAACAAGGGCTGTGTTTAGATGGATGAAGTTTGGGAAAAAATATCGCATCGGACACTGTAGTACTTTTCGTTTGTTTGTGGTAATTGTTGTCCTACCATGACCTAACTAGGCTCAAAAAGATTCGTCTCGTCGTGTACATTAAAGCTATGTAATTAGTTTTTATTTACCTACATTTAGTGCTCCATGCACGAGGTAAAAAGATTTGATGTGATAGGTGAATAGTGATTTTTGGAGAGAGAATTGGAGGAACTAAACACAGCCAAGGTCATTTCTTATAGCTAGAAATATGCCTGAAATTTTCTAAAAGGATATTTATTTTAGGATGGAGGGAGTATATGCTGGTATATGAACTGAAATGGGCATGAGGCGCAGTTATTACTCCTTCCGTTCCAAAATGTTGATCATTTTAGTTTTTCTAGGTGTGTAGCTTTTGCGTAACAGCCGAGCCGGGCTAGGGGGGCTGCGGCTGTTGGTCGATGGCATGCGCGTGGAGGCTGGTGGGCGGCGCTGCGTGCCGTGAGCAAGGGTGATGGTGGAGGCGCGAGAGAGAATGGGAGAGGGATAAAGGATAAACCTTATTGTTTATTGCTTACCCTCAAATGATTACATATCCACTTGTATTTATAGTCCTAGGGAGACTTGGCTTCTAAGCAATCTATATTCTATTTCCATTTAATATTTCTTAAATTATGTGGATGATGATGATGAGACGACGGCGGCGGCGGCGGTGGGCTGCTGCCCCCTTGCGCACGCTAGGCCTTCAAGGCATGTTGGGCTCATCTTGTTGGGGTGTGACATCACCCCCTTCCTCCAATCGACGCGTCCTCGCGTTGACGAACACGCCAAGTTGAACGAGTGTTGGCATGAGGAGATGGAACGGCAATTATATTGCTGATGTGTAGGCGACGATTGCCCGGTGTCATGGGCATCCTTGTTGGCATAGTTGTCGTCGTAGTAGGAGTCGAAGCAGCATGTGCCGACGAATGCTGAGAGGTGGTCGGAGTACGGCACGTCCCAGGTGGGATGCTTACGTCATGCCGCTGCCATGGTGGTGCCATGCGTGATTCCTGAAAAGTGTAGAGGTTGCAGGATTCATGGGGACTTGGGAATGTAGTAGACGGTGTCGACATCCACTTGAATGTGCAGGTGCCTGTAGATTGCAGCTGGAACCCAAGTTGGTTGCGACGTGGTGAAGTGAAGTAGATTGCCGTAGAGGAGGTCGCTCGCGTTGTTCATTGCTGGTCTGTTAGCTGAGAGTCCATTGCGCTGGAGACGTCGTTGATGTTGACGAGATGGTGGCCATTATCATCGAAGAAGATGCTCGCCACCGGTGGAAGTGGGTGACGCAGTCGTTCTTCTACCAACAAGGTGCTAGTGGGGAAGACTTGCGTCGACGGTGCTGAGGCTGGAGTGTGGAAGCCAACCGCTAGGATGTGTGGAAAGTCTCCCGCGGGCTGAAGAAGGTGCTGGAGTAGAGGTGACGCTGCTGGGATGTAGTAGCAGTTGTTGTAGCGGATGATGCCCTCGAATAGCGTCCAAGCCGGTGCTACCGACTGAAGCTTGATGGTGCTGGCGATGATATGTAGTTCGTGGCCGGTCGATGTAGCGGGAGAAGCTCGTTAAGAGCGTCCGGGGGTCCGAGGGAGTCGACGAGGTAGAAGACCAAAGGCGTCCCGCACGTTCACCTTGTCGTCGTTGTTGTCATAGTTGAAGGGGTTGTCGATGACGTGGTTGTTGGCAGCCGGTGCGTTGAGCGATGATGGCGGGGGGATGTTGAACCCTTGGGCGAGGCGGATTGCTATTTCCAGCTCGCGTGGTGCGTACGGCTGCACTGCGGCCCGAAGCTTAGCACGAAGGCCGTTGACAAAGAGGTGGACTTGTTGAAGATCCCTGGTGATGCCGACGCGAGTGACGTAGCGCTCGAAGGTGTTGATGTATTCGGCCCACGTGCCATCATGTTGACGGAGGGCGATCGCCATTGTTAATGCCTGACCAAGATTCGCTAGCCATGGCATGCCCCGGATGTTGTCACTGTTGTGGCCGATGTCGACGAGGTAGGCACGGTAGGCACGTCGATGGCGTTGGCGTTGCCGATTGGGGTCCGAAGTCACGCACGAGGCTCCGCATGAAGACTCCCCTTGTCCTCCATGGGTGCCTCTTTGGTCATGCGGACAAACCAAAGTTGTGTCGCACTTGTCAAATGGAAAGCCGCATACCGTACATGCTCGTCCGGAGAGATGCGCAGCTGGTTGAAGAGGAGTTGCATCCAAGTAACCCCTGGTGTTGGGTCGGTTGCTCCTTTGTATGTCGGCAGCATGAGGCATGCCGCGAAACCGTTGATCGGGCACGGTAGCAACTGGGGAAGGCGTCGTCTTGAGTGGCTGCCATATGATCTGCATGCAAGGTGCAGAGGGGGCGCCTTGTGCACCGGGGCGCCATTGTCAGCGTTCCCGCGGGTTTGCTAGCTCGAGTCGGTGGTGCTGATGTTGCTCTTGCTCGGGTAGGATTGTCCGTCGGGGCTGGAGTTGCTACAAATAAATATGCAGCTATGACGGTGCTCATGACATGCCGCGTTACCATAGGAAAGTTGTCGGCGTCGATGTTGGTATTTGCGATGGTGTTGATGACATTGGTAGTGTTGGTGACGTCTGTTGCGTTGGGGCTGACCGCGAGGGCGTTGATGTTGTTGACGTCGAGCTTCATGTTGATAGCGCTAATCGTGACGGGGGGCCGGAGTGGGCGTCGGGTTGGTGTTGGTGGTGACCACGGCGTTGGTGACACTAGTGACATCGGGGTTGACGTTGTCGTTGTTGGTGTTGTTGGGCGCTTTGATGATGACGACGTCCGGGGTGAGGTTGTTGACATCGGCGGTATTGTCGATGTTGGCGACATCGGGTCGACGTCGGCCGGCGCCGTTGTGGCGTCGGTGATGGCGTCGATGTGCCCGATGTGTGCTGTGGTCGGAGATGATGTTGCTTGTGATGTTGGGACTTATCTGTTCAATTTTTGTAGCCGTGAGATGTTGGCTTTTCATTGAACAGCTGTAGCCGCGAGATGTTGGCTTTTCATTGAACAGCTGGCGTGCATCGATGGTAATGTCTTCCTTGCTGGTGATGATCCCAACCTGATGTGGTTCTGTAACGGCGTTGTTGATGGTGGCATCTAGATATGATCTTGCATGGGTGCCGTTGATGGGGGCGTCGTTTTGGGTGTTGGTGACGAGGACGATGGCGTCTGGCGATGTGGCCGCTGGCGGCGGCGCCATTAATGGCGTGGCCACAGGGTCGGCGGAGGCGTCATTGCCGATGTCCTTGATCGATGTAGCGGAGTGCTATTCCTCTTGGGGTTTGTCCCGCAGTAGTGCGTACATCTTCTCCCAACGATCGGTCATGGCGCGAATGTCCACCATGAATTCATCGGTGGTGGGAGCCATCGATCTTGATGGTGATGGTGGCCGAAGGATCGATTGGTCTCCGGATACCATGTGTAACAGCCGAGCCGGGCTAGGGGGGCCTGGACGACGGTTGTTGGTCGACAGCATGCACGTGGAGGCTGGTGGGCGGTGCGTGCGTGGGTGAGCGAGGGTGATGGCGGCGAGAGAGAGAGAGGGGGGGGACAGGGATAAGGGATAAACCCTATTGTTTATTGCTTACCCTCAAATGATTACATATCCCCTTGTATTTATAGTCCTAGGTAGACTTAGCTTCTAAGCAATCTACATTCTATTTCCATTTAACATTTCTATATTTCTTAAATTATGTGAATGATGATGACGAGACGACGGCGGCGGTGGCGGCTGCTGCCCCCTTGCGCAATCTAGGCCTTCAAGGCCTGTTGGGCTCATCCCGTTGGGGTGTGATATTTTGCTATGTATCTAGACATATGGTTTATCTAGGTGTATAGCAAAATCAATGTATAGAAAAGTCAAAACGATCTATAATTTGAAACGGAGGGGTAAATCTCTCCATCTCTGCCTTACTGGACTGGACCACGGCTGAAACTGCCCTATAAATACACAGAGTTCAAAAAAAGGCCCAAGCTCGCCTAGTGTATTAAACATTGGTTGGGTCAGATCTGGCATTGCGTTAGGTAGGGCTATGATTAGGCATACTTTTTTTCTAGTCCAAACATTGCCGAGGCCTGGTTTCTTCGCATCGGCCCAATACTAATAAATATGCACCTAGGTCCAATTCCAATTCTATATGTTAGCCAATTAATGGCTAGACGGCTGTGAAGTGCTGCACCTGCACCCCTTTACGTCTACTCTAGTTTCACCCATGAACCATAAATTTGTGCAATGGTCATGTTTTGGCCCTGTTTAGATTCTAAAATGCAAACTGCAAAATGTGTCACATCGAATATGTTGGCACATGCATGGAGCACTAAATGTAGACAAAATAAAAAACTAATTACACAGTTAGCTTGTAAATTACGAGACGAATCTAATGAGCCTAATTAGGTCATGATTAGACACTAAACTGCTACAATAACACATACTTTACTGACGGATTAATTAGGCTTAATAAATTCGTTTCGTCATTTACAGACGGATTCTATAATTTATTTTATAATTGATCCACATTTAGTACTTCAAATGTGTGCCAGAATATCCGATGTGACACTTTACTCCCACCCCAAAATTGATCTACACACAACCAAAGTCATATTGATTGGAGAAGATAAAATGCACAAGGTACGTAGTACGTGTCAAAAGGCATATTGATTGGAGAAGTGATGGAAAATTTATTAGGCTGAGAAGAGTGCTTTACAAAGTTAAGATTTCAAACACTACAACAGAGCGCCTCACCCATTCCTGTGAATGAGCCGGCACCATGAAGCCAATGCCAACAAGGGAGGTTAACCATCTGAACTGATAGTATAATATAAAAACACAAATTTATGGAAGAAAAATAGGAAAAGATATTTTTTCCGAGCCCCAAGGCCTCCGACGAGTAACCCTCGCTCACAGTCGTGCATCGCAAGTCACAAGTCGCAAGTCACAAGCCTTGCGTTTTCATACAAAATACGAGTGCATCTGGTAATCTAAGCTTCGAACTCATGACCTCCCCATCTTGTTTACCACCCACATGACATAACTGCACGTGAAAGAGGAAATTATCTTCCATTTCAACCATATGTATAAGTGTATAACCCTCGCCTCCAAAAAGGAAGGACGGTGCCCTCTTTCTCGCTACATCAGTTTTCGTTTGGTTTATGCTTGCTTTCGTATTGTGTGTGTGTGATCTTTCCGACCTCTTATCTTCCTTTCTTTTTGGCGAAGAGAAAAATTAAAGTTGAAGATCTCATCAAAATGTACTATTTTTATATCAAGTTTGTCTTCATCCAAGTCCATATGCAAAACCTACGAATTTCCAAATATAATACGAAATCCAAATTACAATACAAGCTGAAAATGAGTTACAATATTTGGCTATTAAAATGACTTGAAATTAAAAAAAATCAACTAAAAATTGTATATTTTGTCAAAATCTATAATTTTCGTATAGTATATCTTTGGGCCTGTTTGACATAGCTTCCAAAGCATCATCTCAGCTGAACCAAGGAGAAGCTTTACCAAAAAGTTTTTTTAGAGAAAAGGGATTCTATGCTGATTCTGTAAAAATGATTCTCTGTAATAAACTAAGGGGTCGGGAACTAGAAAAAGTAGCTTCTTCTGATTCATTTATTGTGTAGAATCACTTTGTTCATAAAGTTCATCATGAAGAATCAAAGAGAATAACTTTCAACCGCATAATCACTGCTCTCAGGGAATCATTATCCATAGAGAATCAGAATTAGATAAACCTCTATCTAACAGACTTGTCATACGACTTGGTATTCAAAACTTACGATTTTCTGAATGCAACATGAGATTCAAAATTTATATGGACGGAAATGCAAGGTCAAATTAGTATTTTTGGCATCTACATGACTTCAGATCAAAAGAAGTTTCATCTACAAAGTTATGGATCTCGTAGAGAGATACAATGTTCATATAAAGTGTGTATCCATCCGATTCCATAAGCGAAAGATAATACTTTCTCAATCATCAAGAGCCAATACGGATAACCTTGAGGAGTATTCATGTTGGATCTAATTACTGTCGGCAAACATAATACATTGTTTGTTGTGGCTCTGAACATGAGCAGGCACGAGCTTGTAGCTCGATGGTAACGCTCCCAGGTGTGGAGCGTGCCCGCCTGGGTTCGACTCCCGTCGGGAGCAACCTAGGTGTTGCACCAATCTTCTTAATGAAAAACCACCCAGTTCCTCCTGGGTTGGGTCACATTTTTTTTTTTTTTTGAACATGAGCAGGCACGAATACTCCTGAAGGTTGAAGGGACTGTGACACTAAAAAGCAAAGTACATATAAAAAATCATTAAAACTTTTAACTAGATGTGCGCATTTTTCTATGCTTTGCTATCTCTACACCAAAAGAGTCTACTCACTAGTCCTAGTTCAATAAACTAAAGAAGGCAATTCTGGAAAAGGTAATGCCTTCTTTAATATGTAGAGCTTGTGGCAAATGCCAGCGGTGTTGGTGTTTATGGACCGACAACATACTTTGGGTAGTCCCAGAGTAGAGTTTGGCCGGCTTCGGCGAGATAGGGTTCTCGATGGTGAACGCGAGACAACGATTTAGATAGGTTCGGGTGGCTAGAATAGCACAATACCCAATGTCCATATGATGTTTGCCTTGCATTAGATTGCTATGAGCTGCTTGTTACAACGGGGTGCTTTTGTCTCTCCCCATATACTGGAGGCTCGGCCGCGGAGCACAGTGAGGGGCCCGATCCACGACTTCCGGTAGGCGTGCCGCAGTGAGGCGTTGCAGCCAGCTACGGCGGCGAGAGTGCCTGGCGAAGCAGTGAGGCGGGGCCGGTGCAGATGCTGCCTCGCGGCGAGGCCGGCGTAGCTGCTGACGGTAGCGTGTTGCGGTCAGCTGTGGGGCTGGCTTTTTTATTTTAATTAACATAAAGCCCCATCACTGCCGGTTGGAGACCGGCTGCAACCCCCATAACTGGTAGCTAGATCTGATGTGTTAAGCAAAAGGTATGAGAGAGAATAGTCACTAGTGACGAGCAAATAGCTGATCTATTTCACGTAGCCCAAGAACATGTACGAAGGGCATGTGGGTTCAGTAGTGTAAAATAGTCTTTTTTTTTATCTCTCACATCTACATCAACTGACTATATATATATAGCTAGTACTACGTATTACCATTGCGGACCCTTACCAATCGACGGTGATCACTACAGCAGCCAGCTGCTTTGCCTAGTGCCTGATGCACTCGGCAAAGGCATGTCTGCACTCGGCAAAGCCTTTGCCGAGTGCAACACTCGACAAAGAGCATCCGGCGAAGGACCTGCCGGCAAAGCAAGCGGCAAAGACTTTGCCTAGTGCCGTGTAGGCACTAGGCAAAGATTTGACGCCGTCGGCTAGCTGCGGACGCCGTCTTCTTTTTTTCTTTTCTTTGCCGAGTGCAACACTAGGCAAAGAGATTTTATTTTTTAAAAAAATCTCTTTGCCGAGTGCCTGTTTCCAGACACTAGGCAAAGACATTTCCTTTTAAATTTTCTTTGCCGAGTGCAATGGTAATTGCACTAGGCAAAGCCACCTCTAAAATTCTTTTTTTTTTTTTTTTTTTGCTTTTCCATGTAAACAACAATGCATATATATATAATAGAAACCACAATTCAACAGCAATATATAAGAAACCACAATTACATATAACAAACGACCAAATTTGTCCGAAATCCACAATATATTACAAACCACAAGTTTAAATCCACAGGTTCCCTAGTTCACAAGTTCAATACATAGAAACTACTCCGCAAGCGGCTCACGGCGGCGTGCCCCAGTGTGCGATCCTGGCGGCGGTCCGGGTGCGGATGGCCCAACGTGCAATGCCGGCGACCCTCCGACATGGCTCGGCGCCGCCCGATTGATGCTGCGAAAAAGAGAAGAGATTGCACGTGAGTGACAAGATAAAAATGCAAGGAGTGTAAAGAAAAGTTGAAAATTTTGGCAGCACCTCTCCTGCACCGGGAGGTTCCAAAACCTGTTTCCGCCGACACATCAACAAATCCGCACGAAGGCCGACACATCAACTAATCCGCACGAAGGCCATCACTAGGTTTGACACTAAGCATGAGCAAAGAAAGTAAAACATCCGTACTCATAGTCACGGAGTAGACTCTCGACGAGGTGGTGGTGGTGGTGGTGCTAGCAGCTGTGCCGGGATCTCCCAACCTTGTTGCTGCCCAAGTTGTTGCACGAACTTGAGCAAACCTTCTTGCTGGGCCTCCAAAGCTTGTATCCTCGGACGCTTCGACCTCCCGCTTGGCCCGCTCGGCCTCCCCCCGGCCGCCAATGGGCCTCCCGCCAGGCTTTGAAGTGCCGCAGCTCGCCTGCAACCAAATGAACTGTAGAGCTGCCTTGCATATCGGGCATGGAAACTTCCCGTGGACACACTAGCCGGAGAATATTCCATACGCCAGGAAATCATGCATGGAGTACTGGTACCAAACATACATTCTGAAGTTCTTCTTTGTAGCTCGGTCGTAAGTCAATACGCCTTCATTCCAAGCCTTGATCAATTCATCATAAACAGGCTGCATGTACACACCCATTTTGTTTCCCGGGATGTCCAGGAATTATCAACGTCAAGAATATGTTTTGCCGTTGAAGTAGGGCCCCGGGGAAGATTGAGGGGGATAGCGAACACGGGCCAACAAGTGTATGGGGCTGACATCATTCCATAAGGATTGAACCCATCCGTTGCCAGCGCAACACGTACATTACGGGCCTCTTCATCTTTGCCACGATGGTTGGCATTAAAGCTTTTCCATGCTTCACCATCTGCTGGATGTACCATCTTGTCAGGATTGTATCGAACGTCATTCTTGTGCCATGTCATCTGTTTTGCGGACTCCTCAGACATGAATAGCCGTTGGAGCCTCGGTATGATCGGAAGGTGTCTTAGGTCTTTCATGGGGATGTCCTCATTCTGCTCCTTCTTTCCATCATCTTTGTCTACCTCCACATACCTAGTGGATTTACACTTTGGACAATACTTTGCATCCTTGTGTTCTTCCCTAAATAGGACGCACCCCTTCGGACAACAATGTATCTGCTCATACGGCATCTTCAGTGCCCGAAGGAGTCTCGTTGACTCGTACAAGCTGCTCGGCAGATGATGACCATCCGGAAGCAGCCCCCCAATAATTGCCATCATAGCATCGAAGCAGGCTCGAGTCATGTTGTGCTGGGACTTCAACCCCAATAGGCGGCCAATGGCATCCAGTTGAGATACCCTTGTCTTCTCATGTAGGACCTTCTATGCTGAATCCAACATGGCCAAGAACGCCTTAGCGCTCGGCTCTGGCTCCTCCTTCTCATCCTCCTGCTCGTCCTCCGTAGGCCTTTCAGCGAACGTCGCATCCTCATAGTCACCTAACCATTCTGGTACCCCGCCATCACCATCAAATTCCTCCAAGCGTCATCTCACGGCCTCCTCTCTAGGACGATAGGCTTCACCATGGGACACCCACCGGGTATAGTTTGGCATAAATCCATACTTGCAAAGATGCTGCACCATGACTTCCCTTGTTTTTCTTTTCTTGTTTTCACATTGGCTGCAGGGACAGAACGTGTCTCTCACTCCCTTAGCTGCCTTAAATGCATGATCCAAGAATTTCTCGGTCTTATCCATCCATTCACAGGTGATTTGAGCCTGACTTGGGCGTCCCATGTACATCCACTCACGGTTATCCATCCTCTAGCATATACACATAACGGAGTAATATAACCATCAATTGCATCTGCACGGCGTGTCTACTGTCTAATAGGTGAGGATAGGTCCTATTCCCACCCGCGGATGCGTAGAAGAAGTTAGTTTCCATGCTCTACTCAGATCCGAGACAGAATTTCGGCAGCACCTCCCCGCTGCTCTCCCGATACATGTCCTGGAAGGGAGAGTGTGTATCCGGAGAACAACAGGGAGGTGGTGCCGAAACTCCGTCTCGGATCCGAGCAGAACATGGAAACTAACCCATCTACGCATCCGCGGGCTGTCCAAAAAACGTGGACAATCCGAAACAGATACGGTCATAGGTATGCAAAGATCCGCATACCTCCAACCGTATCTGTTTGGACGGAGACGCCTAACTGGGCTACACCGATCTACGTACGACAACGGTAAGGAAGAGAGGTCAATTATACCTAGGGTGGCAGTGGAGACAAAGCTAAGCGGCGCGATGGCGCGTCGGTGCGGTGCGATGGCGAAGTCGGCGCAGTGTAGGACCGCGGCGCCGACGAAGACGATCAGGGTCGCCAAGGTGCTCCGGGTCCTCCCCGACAGGTCTTGCTCTTCAAAAGAAGAAACACATCACTATAAGTACAAAATTTTGGCAGAACCTCCCCTGCACGGGGAGGTTTCCAAAACCTGCAAGAAAAATTGTCGGCACGCTAGCCGACGTCCACATTTGGGGCACGATGGCCCACACATCCACAAACCCGGCACAAAGGCCGTCAACGACATAAATGGCGCGATGGCCCACACCGAAGCCTTTACCTTCTTCTCCGGCGAGGGCGGAGGCGGCGGCGTGGGCGAGCGGCGTGGGCGGTCGGGCGGTCGTCGACGAACGGCGTGGACGTTCGTCGGACCGAGGTCCTTCTCCTCCTCCCTTCTCCCTCCTCTTCTCCTCCTCCCTTGTCCTTCTTCTTCTTCCTCCTCCTCCCCTTCTTCTTCTTCTTCCTTCCTCCCTCCTCTTCCTCCTACTACCTCCTCCTCCCTGCGGGCCGGAGAGGGGGCGGTGGCCAGGGCGGGAGCCGGGGGCGGCGGGGCCGAGCCCGGCCCGGCTCGGGCCGTGACGAGGAGCGGGGATGGCGAGCCGCGGGTGCCCTGGCGGCGGCGCGAGGTAGGGAGGTGCGGGTGTGGCGGGGCGGCTGGCGCCCGTGGGAGCGGCGTCGGCGGCGGGCGGAAGGCCCCATGATCGGCCCGGTAGCCGCGGGGGCGCGTGGCGGCGTGGATGCGGAGAGGAGGAGCCGCGGCGTCGAGGGCGCGGGAGGTGCCGGGAGGCAGGGCGCGGTGCTCCGGCGAGGGGCTGGGCGGGGAGCTGCGGCGGGGGCGGGGCGACGGCGGCGGCACAAGAGCTGGAGACGGGCGCGGCGTGGATTTGGGGATAGGGTTTGGGCCAGCCGGCCGGTGGCGTTTGTCCATGTCGGCTCTTTGCCGAGTGCCACAAAGGGCACTCGGCAAAGAATTCTGTTTTTAAAGCGTTTGCCGAGTCTTTGTGGGGTGGCACTCGGCAAAGGACCTCTTTGCCTAGTGCCCGACCCCCACACTAGGCAAAGAATTTTTTTTTTTGAATTTTGATTTCAAATTTTTTTTTTTGTTGGCCTTATATATTGTATACAAGCACATGTTTCAATTTGGGACCTTTTTATAACTGTTTGCTATATTTCTTGAGTTAATTTTGTTTACTTGCATTTTTTGTGAAAAAGTAAATTTGAACTGCAGGTGCATGAAATAATGAAACGTAGCCATTCAAAAAATGATATTCATGTTGGAGCGTGTATTTTTAGGCCGTATCCAGGAACTCACCCAAAATTTTGAACACCTTGTTCGCGAAACATGGCGACCCGCTTGTGGTCGGAGTTTTTTAATTATATAAAATGCAAACAAAGTCCGAAAATCACGAAACTTGTCGAGGCGTCATGTTATCGCATGAGTAGGCTATGATAAAAAATTAAGAAGGTTTCGAGCAAGTTGCGACGTCGGATGCCTAAAACCCGTAGACATCTCCACACATGTGATCACTCATCACATGTGGAGATGTCTAGGTTTTAGGAATCCAACGCCGCAACTTGCTCTAAAACAATCTCAATTTTTACCATAGCCTCCGCATGTGATAACATGATGCCTCGAAAAGTTTCATGATTTTCGGACTTCGCTTGCATTTTGTATAATTTAAAAACACCGACCATTAGCGGTCGCCATGTTTTGCGAACAAGGCGCTTCAAAATTTTGTGTGAGTTTCTGGATACGCCCTAAAAATACACCCTCCAACATGAATATCATTTTTGAATGGCTACGTTTCATTATTTCATGCACCCGCAGCTCAAATTTACTTTTTCAAAAAAAATACAACTAAACAAAATTAATTGAAGAAATATAGCAAACAGTTATAAAAAGGTCCCAAATTGAAACATGTGCTTGTATACAATATATAAGGCCTACAAAAAATTTGAAATGAAAATTCAAAAAAAAAAAAAAACAAAAATTCTTTGCCTAGAGCCGGGGTTGGCACTAGGCAAAGAGGTACTTTGCGAGTGCCAGAATGCGGCACTAGGCAAAGCAAGCTTCTTTGCCGAAAGTGCCACATCCCGAACTCGGCAAAGGCCTCTTTACCGAGTGTCAACCACGACTCTAGGCAAAGAATTATTTAAAAAAAAATCTGACGGCCTCGGTGGGCGGGGCGTCACCTCACGCCACTTTTGCCGAGTGCTAACTTTGCCGAGTGTTGCACTCGGCAAATGAGGCCTTTGCCGAGTGATGTGCCCGCCGAAAGTGCCGTCAGCTCCTCGGCACTCGGCAAAGGCTTGTTTCACCGAGTGCTGTGCTTCGCCTAGTGACGGACTTCGCAACACTAGGCAAAGACTGGCTTTGCCGAGTGCCCGCGTTTTGGCACTAGGCGAAGACGGAGGCACTAGGCAAATCTCCTGTCACCCGTAGTGGATGGACCTATTTGGGGTTGTGAATGAGCTAAACAGTCTAAATAAACTCGCACTTATCAAAGCTTATATTTTGTGGGAAGAGCACTAATATTCACCTAGCGCCTTAGCGTGTCGCGTCCGAACACCTGCTAGATCCATGGCATTAGCCTGGCTGGCCACGCGCGTTACCACCACTACGTATGTTAACTTTGGTTTTCATGAATTGAGGGAGGACTATTTATATTTGTCTCGCAATTATTCCTCGTAGCACTATGTTTTTAAGTTTTTACTGTTAATTATGTGCACCAGGATTTTAATATTTCTTCCACATATTGAAAGACCGTCATATTGACTTCAGTCTATTGCAGTTTGGAAAACAAAAACATCTTCAGCTGGACCCTCCACCTATCAAGCTTGTTGAGATTGTACAAGTCACAGAGGAGATTATATTAACATCATTGAGGCGAGCCCTTGTGCAATATGCTAGTCTTCAATCACATGATGGGCATTGGCCTGCCGAATGCAGTGGCATTATGTTCGTTATGCCTATCCTGGTAAGCGTTCTGTTTTGATTTGACATCTCCATTTCATTTGCTTACCTATCTTATTGTGTTATATATGTTATAATGGATTTATTCTATGTGTCATCGTTGACATGCATGTTATTAGGTTACGTAACCAAACTGTTGGAGATTTATTCTATAATGTTGTGTTCTGAGTAGCTCTGAATGAACTGTGAATAAATTGCATACACATATTTTCGGTTTCCTTTTTTTTTTTGTGTGACGAAGGTATTCTGCTTTTCTCTTTATTTCTACCTTGGGACGATAGCAAACTATACGTTATTATAAATCAAACTCCATACATATTCGGTAAATTGCCAAAAATGGAATGTTTGCCTGGTCTCGATTTGATTTGATACGACCTCCAAAGATTACACTTTGATCATTAATTTCTATTATAATATAAAATATATAAAATAAAAACTAAAAACCTGATCATTGTTATATTTATAACAATTAGGGACAATAAATTACAATCTCGTGATACTGACGCATACTACTGACTGATACTGAACGTGTTTCAGTATTATTCAGTATTTCGGAGTTAGTTTTAGCTACTGTGTGTTATACTAAAGAAATTCCATTACTTGCCTCACGTGTCAGTATTTCATGATACTGGCGCGTACGGACTCATACTGAACACGAGTCAGTGTTATTCAGTATTACGTGTGTTGATGTAGAATAGTGCTGCCATGTGTATATAGCTCTAAATAACTACTCCCTCCGTGGTAAAAAAAAGTTGTTTTGGACCAGGTTTGGGTCAAACATTAGGAATATAGATCATCAATAACTTTTAAGTTGTTGAATTTATAAATGTAAAAATTATATGAATAGATTTGTCTTAAAAAATATTTTCATAAAAGTATACTTATATCACCTTTCCATAAATAATTTTAAAATAACAAGAGGTCAAAGTTGTGTTTTGGAGACCGTGTCGCTGTCCTAAATGACTTTTTTTTTACCAATACGGAGAGATCATTTATTTAGAGCACAACTTTTTGACATGACAGCTTCCACCAAAGCCTCCCGCAATCGTAAGTTTTCTTCTTAATTTCTCCCGCAACCGTAAAAGTTTTTTGTTTTCTTCCTAATTCCTCCTGCAACCATAAAAGTGCAATTATTGGTCTTGCATGCATGGAGCAGCATTTGCCGTAAAAAATCCCGCAACCGTTTTTTCTACCCGCAACTAAAAAAATAGTAGTAAGATTCTCCGGATTAGTAGTAAGATTTTTACTAGTAATCTCTCTTCCTTTTTTTTTTTTCTGAATTCTTAGTAGTTAATTTCAAAACTCTCCTTTTCTTGTTCCTGGACTCTAGTAGTAACATTACTAATATTGAAATTGGTGCTCTGCAAACAGCTAGAAAATAACAAAAAACAAATATCAAGTGGTAATAATTCATCGTTCATCACATGAATTTTCGGACCAAGATCGAACATATATGTCACAAATTTTAACAGTAATAATTAAAAAGTTATCAACACTTCTGCACAAAATAAAATTACAAAATCACTTGCTCTTGGCAGTGATTAAAATCGCAGAACGAAGTAGCACCAAATTTGTCTGCAAATTTTTTTTTTTTTCGAATGCGCAAAAAAGGTTTGTGTATATTTTATATTAAGTAGAGAAACAGTGAAGGTTACAACGACGCGCCACGAATGGCGCACTATACGGGATAGAATTGTACAATCAGTTGAGCCCTCCCAAGGTAGAAGGAGATCAAGACGCTATTACTCGCTAATCGAACTACCTAGTCGCCCTCTAGCCAGTGAAGAGCTGCCGCAGCGCCTCCTTATGAGAGGGGTTGAGGTCCTCGCGGAAGTTGTCGTAGGCCTCCTTTTCCGTCGTGGAGGGCTCCCTCGGTCTATCGATAAACCCCAGCCGCTGCATCGTCAATATCTCACCCGTTTTCGCAACTGGGATACGTGAGAGCGGCTGAGCGGTGATCCTCTTGCTACGGTGTGGCAGCGTTGGCTGCGGCGGTGACGCTTAGCACCGATAGATGCAACAACGGCGATGGTGCCTTACACAAAACCTTGTGCCGCAAACCGCTTCAGCCTTTAGTTAAGGGAGTCGGCGGACCGAGGACAAGCGGCAGCATCCACACCGGCTGGTGTGGATCGCACGGCTGCCTCGGCATCCACGGCATCTAGTTGCGCTCCCGGGGGCAGCGGCGTGCCTGGCTCCGTCAGCATCGGACCAAAGCCTGATGGCCAGTAAACATTGCCCACCGCGGCCGCATCAACGTCCGAAGAGTCGTCAAACACCAGCAGCTTCGGGCGTGACCGGCAGACTCAGCCGGTGGTCACTAAGGGTGAGGCGGGCGCGAAGGTGGCGGTACCGGCGTGCAGCCACCGGCAACCACTTGCAGGGCCTCCTCATTCGCGACGACCGGGCGGAGACCGCTGGGCGACCCGCCTACAAGCGAGAGAAGCTGTGAGCTCGAGCAACATCGGGTCGTCAGTAGGGTCACGACCATCTGCAGCGTCCATGTGCGTAGCCATCTCTAGCGGGTCGACCACAGCCAGGACCAACGCGCCCGATGTCCCACTGTACTCAGCCTGGTCGCCCGTAGAGGTAGATGTGACATCATCGCTGCTTGGGCGGCCTCGGACGATCAACCGTGGGCGCCTTCGTCGTTGTTGGCGGTGATGGCGGCGGCGTCGCCCGATGTCGCCGACCTTCTCAGCTGCTCCCAAGCTCGCCCGGCACGTCCTGGTCGGAGCCGGCAGCACCACCTATGCTGAAGCGGGTGAAGGGGCGGCACGAGTCTCGAGCCCAATAGGTCGGAGGTCCCGCCCGAGGCGGCGTTGCAGTCGACCATCACCTCAGCACTGTCAACCACTGCCAGTTGACTTCAACGCCGCCAACGCTTCTGCCGACTCCTGCCGGCACCCCTGGAGCGGTGGGTTGGGTGCTGTAAGGCTGGTAGGGAGCCACCGACAGCAGGTCCACGTTGCACCGCCACTGCTGCACCGTAACAACGTGGATCTTTTGTTACGGTTGTCCGCACGCCGTAACAATTCGTCTGCAAATTCATCCAAAAATATCCGCAAATCCACGTTGCACCGCCGCTGTCGGGGCTTTCAAGCAACAGCCTGGAAATTTTTGTTGCCCCTGCTAATTGCACATATCGCTGGAGATTCATCTGCATCAATTGGAGCACATTAAACCCGGTGCGCATCAGATAACTAGATCAGAGAAACAAACAGGAAAAAATACCAATGAATGGATGAGGTTGGCTTTTCAAGGAAATCAAACCGTTGCGGCAAACGTACGAGAGAATGATTAACTCGCCTAATCTAACTTCAGTTTCCTATATACAACTATAGATGGCCATCGGGCGTGTGCCGGCCGCCCGGTGGCCCGACGGGCCATGCCGTGTCGTGCCGTGCCGCCCGGCATGCCTCGCCGTGCCGGCCATGCCGTGCCGCCCGGCGTGCTCGTGCCTAGCATACGGCCCGAGCACGGCCCCGTAGGCCGTTTTTACGGGCCGTGCCGCCCGTTGGGCACGGAATTTTACCGGGGCCGGGCCAGCCCGCGAGCCCGATTTGGAAAAAAACATCACAGAACTTAGCACCATCTCCAGATTCATATTTCAGTCACAGATTCATCATCATTCATCAAGGAAAAAAAGAACACACACATGACAATTGACAATTACTTCCTCCATCCCAAATTGTAAAAGTTTGACTTTTTGATTTTGACCACTCGTCTTATTCAAAAATTTGTGCAAAATATCACTTCTTTTCCGTGGCTTTCTTTATTAATAAAAGTTCTTAAAGAATGACTTAAATTTGACTATATTTGTGCAAATTTTTTGAATAAGACGAATGGTCAAACTTGGAGCCAAAAAAGTCAAATGACTTATAATTTGGGATGGAGGGAGTATATAAAATGAGCTGTTTTGTGCAATGCTGCCTCATTAAAAACCTTTCTAGGTAAAACTCACCCTTGTGAGAAACCCTAGAAAGGGAAAAAAGTGCAGCCAGCTTAGGAGTTCTTAAACTTAGTCTTAGACAGTTATTACAAAATAGCCTCAGGCTCACTGCTCACTCACAGGCAAAAGATTGCACTCACAGCTCACTAGTCTCAAACTCTCAACTCAGATCACCAACTCACTAAGTAGTTCCAGTATTAGAACCAACTTGCCCGCCGCTCCCGCTGCTGCCTTCATCCAAGAATAGGTTCTTGAATCCCTCTTCGACATCTGGATCTTCAGGTTCATGTTGCTCCCTTCTTGCCCCTTGTTCCCAATCCTTGATGCAGGTCAGCATCTCCACGTTCTCCGGCAACAAGCGCCGCCGCCGCTCCTCAAGTATCCTCCCTGTCAAACTGAAACAAGACTCCGAAGACACTGTAGATGCAGGGATAGACATGATATCTCTAGCCATAATAGAAAGGACTGGATAGGTCAGTTTGTGGTCACGCCACCATAGAAGTATGTCAAAGTCATCCCCATAAGCTATGAGTAAGTCATTGTCCAAGTAAGCAGACAGCTCACTAACAGATGGATTAGGAGATGATGATGAGGGGGTAGAGTTAGGGGAAGGACCAGGACCACCAGCACCACCACGGCCTGCAAAGATCCTTCCCCATGCTTGCCTTTTCTTTCTAGAATGAGCTGATGGCTGAGGCACCCTTTGAGTCTTAGCTGCACCAAACTTTACCTCATATTTGTTAAACAATTTATACAATTCATCTTTGACATCACCATATTACCTACTGTAAGAGACTCCAGTGAATCCAGTCAGCAAGTCAAGCACATTATAAAAACCTTTCATCTTAGCTCTAGGATCAAGAATGAAGGCATATGAATAAAGCAGTGGAATGTTTTCCCAATATTTAAGGAATTTAAGCTTCATAGGATAAGCAATTGTTCTAAAGTTTTGATCACTTTCAGCATTGTGTAAATGTTCAAAGAATGTCAAGGATATGGTGCAAAACAAGAGGACTAGTGGGATAATAAACTCCAGAAAGAACAACAGTAGAATCATAGAACATTGACAGGAAGTTCAGTATTTGTTGAGCAATATGCCAATGCATAGGAGTTAACAACTCACTACCATAATGAGTGTTAATGAACACAGAGAAAACATCCTTGTATGGCATCAGGTGTTTAAGCATTAAGAAAGTAGAATTCCATCTAATATCCATATCCAAACCAAACTTCCTAGGTCTTTCACCTTTAGCAACATAATAATTTTTGAACAATGCAATCCTTTGATTAGAGGAATTAAGAAAGCTAATTGCAGTTCTAATATCTTCTATAAAGGGTTTCATTCTCTTCAATCCAGATTTAACAATTAGATTGATAATATGACAGGCACAGCGCTGATGCACAAGTAAATATTTCACTTTGTTAGGATCATCACGTGTAGGTGCAGGATAAGAACCCAAGTAACCAAAGAACATAGGTGCTAAAACTTCCATAGCCTTAGAATTAGAAGATGCATTATCTAGAGTCACAGCAAAAACCTTATCAATCAAAACAAACTCTTCAACCACACCAGCAATCCTTTCAGCTATGTTGTCACTAGAATGTTTAACATCAATCAACCTAAAGCCAACAACTTTTTTCTTTAACTCCCAATCAGCACTAACATAATGAGCAACAATAGAAATGTAATCTTCCTTGGAATTACCAGACCAGATATCTGATGTTAAGGAAACAGAGGATGCAGCAGGTAACACAGAATTCATAAGCATAGTACGTTGTTCAGCAAACAATTTTTCCATATCTCTAGTGGTGGTTTGTCTAGAGACCTTTTCATACAGAGGGTTAAGAGCACGCTTAATGTAATCCTCCCAAGCTTGTGTCTCCCCTATACCTAAAGGAAGGTCAAGCCTAGCAATCAATCGACAAAGCTCAGTTCTATCAAAAGCAGGATCATACACCCAATTTCTCAAACCATCAGCATTCATAGCAATTTTAGACTGGACCAAACGAGCCTGATCAGATTTCTACATGCATGCATCCATGTGCCTAATCAAATGACCAGTGCCACAAGCAGATCTAGCAGAGTACCTCTTACGACAGGTATTATAGATTGCAGCAATTTGAATATCACCCTCCTTAATCTCAGTGAATGTTGACACTGCTTAACGACATCACTAATATAGCAACGGCACTGACAAACACTATAAAAGCAATGACCCCAAACAGTGCTGGTATTACGGAAATTACTAAGCCACTATAAAACTAGTCAAAAGGGAACCCATACTTCTAGTAAGATAGGTTGTCAGTCTATCCGGTGCAACTAGAGAGTATATCATGGCATAAAATGATAAGACTAGGCAGAAAGTAAGATAAGATAATAAGAATATAGAACAAGGCTCTACAAGCGGACAGAATAATAAATACCATTGTAGCATTTTAAAGAGTAAGAGTATCGTATCCACAAGGAAGGCATCTACAAACGTACTAATGCGTAACACTAATAATGTCCTTATGTATGGAATGTATATAACCAATAATGATAATGCTTCTACTCAACAACAGGGTTAATGTCACATGAAATAATAAATATGATAAAGATATATATGATAAATGCTAGTAAAGATAAATGATAAATACAGGGATCAAGCCATCATGAAATAATAAGATTCAACAGAGTATTCTAGTCTAAGGACTAACATGGGTAATATAAGGAAAACTTACTAATGAGTAACTATCATCACATGCTATTGCTAAACTCTAATTAGTGCAAACATCTAGCTATCATTGTTAATACTACTACTTCATATCAAACTTAAGGGTCATCAACTAGGAAGGATCCAATAATGAGATCTTCACCTTCTTCACGACACATGACCTACCGGTCACTACATATGGAGGGAGGAATACAGCGGACTCAATAGGGCTGTAACCCCTACGATCTACCCCACGACTCGGCATATAGCGGGCATTCGCACATATAACATATATAAGCACCACGCTTACATAAGTTATAACACCTATCTTGCACGTTACAAGATGAGGGCTATACAATACTAAGCATGCAATCCATAATAAATATATAACTCTACTAGACATATTAAAGTAAACAATGAACAATGCAATAGATAATATAATAAAGATAAAGAACAATGTCATAGATGAACTTGAGTAATAAATATACCAAAAGATATAATAATGTACCTATGAAAGACCTTGACAGAATCTGAAGCTCAAGTCTTCCTAGACTTGGATCTCCTTCTAATCTACTACTATATAGCTAATCTCTCTAGAACTAGAACTACTCTGAAGAACTAGGGTTTATGGCTCTGGACTTGATCTTTGGAATTCAGACTGTCAACTGAATTATCAATACTGAATTATCTGAATTAGGGTTTCAGGGGTGAGGTCTGCCCTTGCTTTTATAGCCCCATAGGATGAATCTCAGCCCTTGGATCAAACTGACTTGATTGGACGGTGTAGATCTACTCCATAGGTCGGTTGTAAGAAGTCTCCAGAAGCAGGACACGTGTCTCCCCAGGAAGGTGCCGCGTGGCCCCACGTAGGGTGCCGCCCGGCCCCACCTATCAGCAGGTGGGCCCCGGTCTTTGCGAGCTGTCTTCTTTTGTTCTTTAGACCCTTAGAATTTACTCCAATCGCCCTGATTTGGTCCTTTTCTTCGGTTTCTCTATTTCTCCTCTTTTCTCTCTGATATTCCGATGTTTTCCAGAGTTCACCTATAAAACTGAGTGTATACAAAACTTGTGGAAATTATTAGTATAAACCCTACCTTCTATTGTTCTTTGTTCTTAAATGATCTATCATTTAATGCTAAAAAGTTGATGATAACTACCGTCAACAGTGAAGTAACTCCAAACTCGAGACACTTTCTTACCAGTAGTTGAGGTGCCATAAGTGTCAATGGAGCCAGGATAAGCACCATTGTCATCGCCATCAAGAACGATGGTGGGAGTGCCGTCATCGAGGTCGATGCCGAGCAAGGCGGTGGCATCTTCACGGATGTCGTTGTCATCCTCGACTTCCGGCTTCGTCATCAGCGACAGCGCCAGGTCCTCGCCGTCGACCAGGAGGGGATTCTCATCCGCCTCCCGCGTTGCGAGCCCAGCACCGGCCGCGGATAAGCTGGACGTCCGACCACGACCACGACCCGGACCTCGGCCCCCCTGACCTCCAGCTCCAGCGCCGCCCCTCAACGGCCGCTTTGTTGGCGGCCCGGCCATGTCAACTCCGGAGGAGGACGACGAGGCGTTAGGCACGGGCACCAACCTGCATAAGAACAGAGAAGAACAAGTTAGCCCAAGAACAGAGAAGAAAAGATAAGAACAAGTTAGGGTTATGGATCTACCTGCGATCCGGAGCCCGGTACGGGAGATGAAGAAGCCATGATTGCCACCAAGCAGGGGAGGAAAGAAAGAGAGATTAGAATCGACGGCGAGCGGAGGAAGAAGGCGAGACTGACATGAACATGACGAACTCACTTATTTTCACCAAGAGTGAGAGGACAGAGGAAAGTAAAGGAGGAGAGGAAGGGAGGAGAACTCAGTGCGAGGTGCCGTGGAGGAGCGCCGGCGATGTCACCAGAGGGAGCGACGAGCGCCGATGCGTCGATGTCGAGCGGCGGCGGCGGAGTGGTGTGGGAGTGGGGATTACGGTTAGCTGGTCGATGGCGCGCACGGCAGCGAAGTGGAATGCGAGTGGGGATTAGGGGTTACCGCCGCGGCGCGTATATATATGCGAAAGGGGCGGGCTCGCCTTTGGGACTTTAGTGGACCGGCCGCCACCGTGCCGCTGCTTCCATCGGGCGCGCCCTGCGTACGTGCAGCGGGCTGGGCAAGCGGCCTAAGCACGCCCGCAAGCCGGGCCGGGCCGGCACGGCACGGTGGCCACCGGGCCGGGCCACTTTCGCCGGGCCAAATTACCGGGCTACGGGCCGGGCGATCGGGCCTCAGGCTGCATGGCTTTCTATATATACAACCAAATCATACGAGAGAATCAGGCTTAACAATGGTTATCTCAGGACAAGTTGGCTTAGCAGATCAAAAAAATAAAAACATGATAAATCAAATATATGCGTATGGTAAAGTAGTAATCTGCTTCGCAACACATAGAAATCTACAATTTGCATGGAGAAAAGAAACAAAGTGTAGTCCGAAATCGCATACATTGAAACATCAATATCAGATACAACAGCAACCATCAGTAGGGATGAGAAGACGCACCAGCAGGCCGGATCCACCGCCGTCGCCCAAACCAAACTTCCATCCTGGATCTCGGCAAGAAGAAATGCACACTTTTTCAATCTGTTGGACGCGCACCTGATAGGCCATCGCACTTGCTGCCCACACGCGGGGAAGAAGAGGGGCATCATAGCGTCCGCCCTGGTCGGATAGCCACGCTTGTCCGACCAGGTGCGGAGATGGGCCTCGCCCACGCCGCCCACAGCCCTCCGCCACCTTCTTCTTCCTCCCGCCCGTGCCGCCCCTCCCCCACCGCCCACCCGCCTCCACCGCGGGGTGCTAAGGTTCGCTGTGAGCTCAGGCGCCCTTCCCTTCGGGAGCTCATCGCGCCACCATCTTCTCCACCTCCGGCGATCCCACCCTCCCCTGCTTTGCCAGCACTCGCCCCCGCTGACTACCCGTAGCCAACCGGCTATCCAGCCCCTGCCCGCCGCTGGGCGCCTGCCTCGCCACTTTGCCGATCAACTGCCACCACCGCCAGGCCGGCCGGACAGAATCTATAGTCGGGAAGCAAATAGGAGCCCTAACCCGCCGCCGAAACCCTAACTCCGCCGACACGCCGCCCGCCCGCTCCCGTCTCGCTCGGGCATAGGCCGCGTGGGCTGATCTCGCCGCGAAGAAGAGAAACAGCGAAGTGGGAGGGGGGGTGGTCGGACGGATCATCGGGTCCGACTGATTCCGGGAGGAAGAGCGTCGACCATCCATGTGGCTGGGGAGCTGACACGGGAGCTGCCATCCATGCGGCCGGAGAGGGGCGTCGGGTCATGGAGCGAATGCCGCATCGCAGCCACCGGGGCCGCCACGCAGCCGACGAACGCCCCGGTGGAAGGAAGGGTCGCCCCAAGCCCCGCATCGCCACCGGTTGGCGAGGGGCCATGAGGATGGGGCACCGGAGACCGAAGAGGTGGAGGCGCGTCGCCGGACGGGGATGTGGATGGGGTGCCGCCCGAGGACGGGTGCCACGCCCCCCGCCCGGTCGAGGAGCCCGGTCGGGTAAGGGTGTGGCAGCGGCCGCCACCACCGCCTTGCGTCGAGGGTGCAAGGAAACCGCCGCCCGCTCAGAAATTTTGACGGGAGAAGAGAGAGAATCACGGTGTGATGTTTATATATATATATATATATATATATATATATATATATATATATATATATATATATATAGGTTCTGAGATCACATATACAACCATGTCGTCTTTCTTTATGGTAATTGTTTGTTACGGTCGTCCGCACATCGTAACAATTCCAGACGCGCGTATTCGTGGGCCACGCGCATCGCTCGCCTAGGCCCATCTACTTACCCCGTAAGGCGTTGCGGTTCCCCATTACCCTGTCGTCCCCTACTCGCGAAATCCCTAAATCGAAGTCGCATTCGCCACTCGCCGAGATCGCTGCGGTTCTCATCGATGCGCCTCGCCACCCATCCCTCGCTGCTATAGTACCCATCCATCTCTCTGTGCTCGACGCACATTGGATCAAGCTCCCGCTCATCCAACGCGTGCTCATCTTCGTCGACGATGACCGAACCATGCCACCAATCGCGTTTGCCATGGACACCCTCGTCGTCGCTGGCGGAGACCCTCGCGCGGTTCCCGACACTAGAGAGGCGGATCGTGCACGTCCCCGCCATGGGCGACACGGCCTTTGACTGCACCACCATGGGTGGCGTCGTCGCTAGCGGGGTCAGGTTCCTCATCGCGGAGGCGAGCGATGCCGACGCGGATGCGCCCGCCTGCGGAGGACGCGGACCATGACGCGTGGAGGCGTTCGCATGGCTCATGCGGTGCTCAACACGGGGTTGCTCCCGCGAGACGATGGCCGCGCAGTCATCGTCTGCTGCGAGGCGGGTTGGTGGTCGGCGTGGGCCATGCACCACGCCGCGGTCGATGCCCGGTCCATGTGGAGGTTACTCCTTGCGTGGGCGGGAAAGCGGCACGCCGCCGCCAAAACCATCGACAATGTTCGATCAAGCCCGCGATCATGCTCCCGATGGCAAGGAGCTGGCGAGGAGCGTCTTTGTGGAAGTGGGTGCCCGATCTGCGGTGGTGTGGGGTGCTACGAAAGTGGGCGCCCACCGCATCGCCCAGCCCCCGATGGGGTGGTGTGGGGGTGGCCTAGCATGGCGACTCATAGGGCCCCATCTAGGCGGTAGCCCTCCTCGGCCTCCAGCTTGGCTAGGCCTCATTGACTGGGCCACCTCGTCCTCCTCCTTCTCCATATTGCCATTCCAATCCGCCGCACGTAGGTTGTGGTTGCAGGGCAAACATTGTGCTTTCAAGTATTTCAGTATTGTGTTTTCAGTGTTTCAGATGTTTTAAAGCTATGTTTGAAGTGTTTACGTGGATATTGTAAAAGCAGATCTTGTGTTTCAAGTGTTTCAATGTTGTGTTTCAGATGTTTTCAAAGCAATGTTTCAAGTGTTTCAACCGGATGTTGCAAAAGTAGATCTTGGGATGTTGCATATGTTGCAATGAACTATACGAATGTTGTAATCTTATGTTTCACGTGTTTCAGACTTACGTTGCAAATGTTTTCATTTGGATGTTTCAAAAGTAGATCTCGGTGTTGAGCCTGTTGCAATGGCTATACATGCATGTTTCAAACACAAGTTTCAAGTGTTTTATATGTTTTTAGATGTATGTTGCAGAAGTTTTATCTAAATGTTTCATCTGCTGTTAGGCGCATGTTGCAGAGGGTTTATATGTTTCAAAAAAACTAGATCTAGGTTTGCATGTGTTTTTAACTCTGATGTTGCACTTGTGAGGCTGGCATTACATCGATTGCTCTCTCCCATCCCTTCTCGTCCCTCTGTCTCCTTGTCGTAACAGTTCGAGCTCAGCTAGAAAACTACACCCGACTAGCGCATGGGAGCCCGCGGAGGTCCTCAGGGGTGGGGCCTGACGACAGCGTGATGCCTGCATGGTGGCCCGCACTGCTGAAGCCCATGCCATCCCCTCACTTTGCGCGGGGATAAAGCACGCGCGGGAATAAAGCAATCGTAGCACGCTCGCTCTGCGCAGGAGCAAAGCTGGGGTGGGGATTGGATGGGCTCGGGAAAAATGATGGGCTAACGGAGTCATATTGGTGGTTGGCACTGGCATCCAAATGCGCCCTGGTTCCAGACGTCCGGGCGCTATCTCGGTCATTTTCTTTATGGTTGCGAGATAGTTCCTGTTGCCGGGACTGCGACAACAGGTGTTTCATTTACCGTTACAACTAATGTAGGTTTCATTTACGGTTATGGGATTTCTGATGCTGGCCTGCGCTCTAAATATTATTTAGAGCCTTAGGCTACAAATAGTAGTACTGAACAACATTCAGTATCAATCAGTACTACTCACAGGACCACAAATACTGAATAATATTGAAACGCGACTAATGAACAATACTGAATTTTGTTCAGTACAACAGTTTGGTGTAAAATAATACTCTACACCTAGGGTGTAATAGCACCTGTATATATATATAATATACACACACGTACCTATATATATATATATATATATATATATATATATATATATATATATACATATACATATACATATACATATGTATATGTATATGTATATATGTGTATGTGTATGTATTTACGTATGTGTGTCTGTGTGTATATATATATATAGGGTGCATTTTCTATACTCCCGGAAGTAGTTACTCCCAATCTTCTATAAACCACGTTGTGTATGTGTCCATACTTGTTATCAAGTTGAGTATATGTTCATAAACTCATATTAAGATACTCCGGATCTTACTATGCGAAAATTTTTTTCAAGAAACCTATATTTTTTAATATATTACTAAAATGCCACTACTATAGTATATAAAATAAGTATAACCACATACTCTATGTATGCATGCATACTTAACACACATACCACCCTAGGTGGTCTAGTATGATCGTATACTTCATGCACATACACTTCGTCCGGTCATGTACACCCTAAATCTACAGATATAGACATGGGAGTAGCTACTCCCTAGGAGTACTATATGCAACAATTTGCTATAGCAAATGCACAAACCCTGCCAGTCCACCTCCGTCCATCCTGCATGCACAAAATCTTTTTTTTGTTTCGGATCGAAAAAATGCAATATCTCCTAAACCGTAGCACACAGATTTCAGATTCGTTTGCATCGGGTTGTTGAAAAAAATATGCTAAACAAAACGAGATCCAAGAAGACAATATTTGATGAACTTTTTTTCAAGTATGTAATTGCAACTTCACTGTACTGTGAGTTGCCATCTTGACTACAACACAATTGCAACTTGGCTGTAGTGTAGTTAGCGCTTGTTGCAACCACTTAAAACGTAATTTTCACCCAATTTGCTACTGCATGCAACTAGTTACAACCTAGTTGCACACCTAGCTAGTGAACCATGTGCATTTTATATACCAAATGTGTGTATTCTCTACCAATTTCAATCTAGCGAGACTAAATCAATCAAAATTATAACATCATACTAATTGCAACTTGACAAAACTAATTGCAACTGATCTGTTCCAATGGAACTGGACCTGTTGTAGTTGCAACCGACGCGATCCAATTACAACTAGAGTCGGGCCGGTTGCAATCGGACAAGAACCAGTTGCCACTAGTACACAAAATCTTTTACGTGACACCCCCAAAGGAACCCGTGGCGGACACTACATTTGCCCGCCACGGTTAATGCCTATGATTTACCGAGGCGGGTGCTTTTTATTTTCCGTGGCGGGCATCTTTAAAGGCCCTCCACGGAAAATAATAGCCTAGCTACAGGTCCAGACGAAAGCCCATTCTGTGATCCCTACCGGGTTCATATATAAACCAAGCCTTCCCAACCTTACCTAACCCTAACTCATTCCCCTCCTGTTGTTCGCCCCTCTCCACCCGTGCACAACCGCCCCCTCCACTCCTTACTCCCTGTCTCCTCTCTCCCTCCCTTCCCATGGCCCGGCGGCCCCTTCCCATGGTGCTAGCCTCGCTCCTCATCGAGAGGCCACCACGGCCGCATGGCGCGACGAGGGTGGCGCTGACCCGCGCTCTTCCTCGCGAGCACAAAGATGGTGCGGTGGCCGCCGCGTGGTGGCGGTGGCAGATCTAGGCCTCCCCGACGTGGTGGCGGTGGTAGATTGAGCGGATCCAGGCGACTCCGGCATCGGCATGCCCGGATCGAGCGGATCCAGGCCATCCCGGACGACGATGCGTGTGGGGCCGAAGCGGACCCCAGCCTCCCGGCGGCGGCGCATCGGTGGGCTGGAGGCGGCGAGATCCGAACCTCCCGGTGGCGGTCGCGGCGGATCCAGGCCTCCGACTACCGGCGCGCGCCGGTGCACCGAGGTAGCGGATCCAGCCTCCGGCGGTGGCGCATCGGGCGGGCCGGAGGTGGCGGATCCAGCCTCCCCGGCAGCGGCGTGGCGGGGGCGGAAGCGACAAATCCAGCCTCCCGGCTACGGCGCGATCGGGCGGGCCGGAGGCGGCGGATCCAGGCCTCCCGCCGCCGCATGTCTATGGGGCCGGAGGCGGTGGATCCCGCCGCCCGGCGGCGGCGCGCGTCGTCGGGCTCACGCGGTGGCCAGGGCGGTGTAGATCCTCATCATGGTGGTCAACACGCAACGGCGGCACATGGGGAACGCGGCGGATCCGCGGCGTGGCGAGTCCAGGCTCGATGTCGGGCCCGTATGGGCTTGCATTGGGTTTGGGTTTGTTTTTTTATTTTTTGATTAACCGTGGCGGGCACGCGATGCTCCGCCACGGTTATTCGCCCATTTTCCGTGATCTTGCATGCCGACGGGCGGCCTTGCCCGCCACGTAAAATCAAAACTGCCCGGCATGGAAAAGAAATTATGTAGTAGTGTGCAACCGTTTCGCAAAAAAAAGAACCAGTTGCAACCTGACGCGATCCAATTACAACTAGAGTCGGGCAGTTGCAACTGGGCAAGAATTAGTTGCAATCTGACGTGATTCAATTACAACTAGAGTCGGTCTAGTTGCAAATGGGCAAGAACCAGCTTGCAACCTGGACGTGATCCAATTACAACTAGTGTTGGGCTAGTTGCAACCGGGCAGTCGGGCCAATTGCAACTACGTGGTCGGGCCAGTTGCAACCCGACGCGTCCAATTACAACTAGAGTCGGGCCAGGTTGCAATCGGGCAAAAACCAGTTGCAACCTGACGCGATCCAATTACAACTGGAGTCAAGCCAGATGCAACTGGGCAAGAACCAGCTGCAACCAGGGTCGGTGCATTCCCTATAGAAAATGCATATGTCCACATACTCATTTATATGATGAGTTTTATCTACTTTGATGAGTTTTATCTACTTTGACATGTAGCTACTCCCATCATCAGTATACCACCATGGCTATGTCCACATACTCATTTATCATTTTGAGTATTTTTATATATTCAAAACCACCCAATATATATACACATATACATGAAGATCGATTATGTGTTTCTCTCGCAGGTGTTTTCTCTATATGTCACTGGATCACTCAACACCATCTTATCGAAAGAGCAGAGGCATGAGATATGCCGCTGTATTTACAACCATCAGGCATGTTAAGAAAGTCTAGTTATTTTCTAGTCGAGTATGTAATATTTTTCTATGAGGGAAGCAAATTACGAGAAGTTTTGTGAGAAATGTTATCCATGCAGCATGAAGATGGCGGTTGGGGCACAAGTGAGTTAGGACCAAGCACCATGTTTGGATCTTGCATGAACTATGTTACCCTCAGACTTCTCGGCGAACCTTGCACAGATAAGGCCTTGAAAAAAGGACGTGAATGGATTTTGTCTCATGGAAGTGCAGTTGCAATACCACAATGGGGAAAGATATGGCTCTCGGTATAAATGCCTTCAAAACAATAGAAAGATCGATATTTTTTTTACTTATGTTTTTGCATGTAAAATTTAATAAGTTTCCATATTTCATGGATTCCGTATATAATATTTCTTATACCCATAGCCACCATATTCATCTTTATTTCAAATATGTCGACAATTTTAAATAGGGGCATTCTAAAATACCAAATACAACGCCATTTATAATGAATTTACATTTTTTATAGCTAAATTAGCAAATAGAGCAAACTCTATTATAAAAATTAGGCATTGGATGATTTTCAAATGCATTGTTATTGTTATTGTTATTGTTATTTTTACCATATGTTTGTAGAACATAGCCATTTGAAATGCTGGGGCCCTATGCACCTTTGTTTCCAAATGTGGTATTATGCATAATAATATTACGAATCAATATATGCGTTTTTCTAGAGCTAACTTTAGTTGCCAACAAAATTTGTGATTAAATAATGTTATGTTCATTGTGCTTCAAATTTTAATATTTTCATGTATTCATAGCCATATGTTTTGAAACATGCCAACGCAAGCCGGATGACTAATTCCAATTGCAATCGTGGATTTTATACGTGAATTATAACTTGGTGAAATGTAATGGAGTAATTCATGGTCTTTTATATTTTTATTGAAGGTGATTGGTTTATATGACTGGTCTGGAAGTGACTCGATCTTTCCTGAATTATGGATTCTCCCATACTTTCTCCCAATTCATCCAGGTACTTTTCCTTGCGGAATAGAATGCATGTTGAACTTCAAATTTTTTTTTTTTTTTTTTTTGCCCTAAGAATCTACTATTCGTTGTTGTTGTCATCCGTTATTACATTATAAATGGGCTATTTGCTAGTCATAGTTAGCAATTGGCACTAGTACAGGATGCGACAATAGTTCCAGCTACTGAAACTCGGCCCTTTAGTCTCGGGTTTTAGCGGCGGGATTTAGCTACCGTGACTAAAGGTACCTGCCCCCCCCCTAGTCCCGGTTGGTATTACCAACAAGGACAAAAGGCTCCTTTTGTTTCCCCTTTTTCCTTTTCTTTTCTTTTCTTTTCTTTTTTCTGGTTTCTCTTTAGGGTTTTCAAATTAATAAGTTTTCGTATACATATTCTACGCTACTATTGTACTGTATGTCCATGCATATAAGTTCTTATAGGAGCATGCATTTATGATGCATATAAGGTTACCCAGAGCGGGCCAATCATTGATGGTTACAAACAACAATGCTCGTAGGTTAAAGTCCCGATGTTTGTGCTCATACCACACGCGTACAGCATCTTTACGACACAATAGTAAAAGTTCTTCGACCAATGGCCTTAGGTTCACATCAATGTCGGTGCGAGGTTGCTTCGGGCCTTGGATCAGCAAAGGCATCATAATGAACTTCCGCTTCATGCATAGCCAAGGAGGCATGTTGTAGATACATAGACTCACAGGCCAAGTGCTATAGCTGGTGCTTTGCTCCCTGAAAGGATTCATGCCATCCGTGTTTAAGCCAAACCTTAAGTTCCTTGCATCCTCTGCAAAGTCCTTGAATTCACTGTCAATATTCCTCCACTAGGACCCATTAGCGGGGTGTCTCAACATCTCGTCTACCTTACATTCTTCTTTGTGCCATCACATCAACTTGGAATGCTCTTTGTTTCTGAATAGATGCTTCAGGCATGGTATTATAGGAGCACACCACATGACCTTGGTAGGAACTCTCTTCCTGGTGCCTCACCCTCAACTTCATCAGGGTCATCTCGCTGGATCTTATACCCCAATGCACCGCATACCAGGCATGCATCCAAATTCTCGTACTCCGGATCCCTGTAGAGGATGCAGTCATTGGGGCATGCATGTATCTTCTGCACCTCTAATCTTAGAGGGCAGATAACCTGTTTTGCTTTGTATGTAGTGGCGGGGAATTCGTTATCCTTCAGAGGCATCTTCTTTATAACTTTCAGTAACTGGCCAAATGCCTTGTCGGTTACACCTTCTTTGCCTTCCATTGCATCAACTCCAGCGTGGTATCCAGCTTTTTCAGCCCCTCTTCGCAATGTGGGTACAACAACTTGGCGTGATCCTTTAACATGCGCTGGAACTTTATCCTCTCCTCTGGTCACTTTCACAGTCTATCTGTGCTTCGCGAATGACCTATCCAAGATCATCAGGAGGCTCATCTTCTGCTGCAACCTCTTCTTCAGCTCCCCCCACTACAGTATCATCAAAGGCACCATATTCACCGACCCCAGGGTAGTTGTCATCATCCTCTTCTTCTTCATCTTCTTCCATCATAACCCTCCTTTATCCGTGCTTGGTCCAAAACAGCATAGTCAGGCATGAAATTCGACTTATACAAGTGTTCGGTAAGGGTCCCTATGCAAGAGTAATTCTTCTTGTTCTTACAGACAGCACATGGACAGTCAATAATACCATTCCGCTTGTGTCCCTTAGCCACTACGAGAAAAGACTTCGGGCCGGTGTCGAATGCTTTGGAGCATGTGTCAGCGTACATCCATTGCCGGTCTATCTGCACAATACGAGTATATATATTAAAATGTTGATGAGATTTCCAAGTTTTGATATATATGTATATATAAAAAACTTGAAAATCTCATCAGCATTTTAATATTTAAATACATGCATCCAAATTTTCCAAGAGCCAAAGAAATTAAGTAAAGCATCCAGAATATCCATTAAACAACTTAAATAATTAGAAGGTCCGAAATATCCATTACATAACATGACTAATTAAAAGTTCCGAAATACCCACTAAACAACACAACATGAATAATAAATTAAGAGGTCCAAAATACAACGGAGGTTCTCATGCTTCCTTGGAAGGTGAATTCGGAGGCTTAGAAAAGCCTGTGGAGTACTATTTGCGCCTCCTACCACGTCTGTTGTACTTGGACCCCCCCGTCTCTCTGTAGGTGGAGCGTAACGGCCACCGGAATGAGGTTCCTCACCCATCTCAACACGATCCGCTTCTAAGTATCGAGTGAAGGCTCTATCCAACCGAATACGCATCCTCTCCAATGCGGTGAGTTTCTTTGGCTTCTGAGGGACAACCAGACGGGAAAATACGATATACGGTTGCGGACGAAACGGGATTCATCCCATCCGTTTTCAACTTTACTGCCAAATGGTTGTTCCTTGCTGTCAGAGGATCGACGACCACCACCACAACCCCCTCCACTCCCCCAGTAGCGGTAGAGCCATACGTACCAAGCTTTAATATTAAAAAATCTATACTATAGAAATCAAATCATCAAATATAAATACAATCATTCTGCAATTTTCTATAGTCCCAATAATCACTAAAGTCCCAAATACTTATTTTAATATTATTACGTAACATGACTAATTGAAAGGTCCAAATATCCATTACACAACAGGATCATTAAAAGGTCTAAATTGCCCATTACACAACATGATTAATTAAAGGGTCCAAAATACCGAATAAACTGCATGCTAATACAAACTACTCACGAGACCTATTGACCCATGCCTCGTGAACCGCCTCGCGGACTCCCGACACCGAAAGGTCAATTTCTGCCATCCCCAACCCTTCACGCCTTGTATTCCGTCGAGCCATCAACTCGCGATCAAATTCACGCTGGGATTTGCAGCAATGAAATGCTTTCTTAATCTAATGGCCAATACGACTCCAATGCATCATGTTGCAAAGCCATTTCTATGGATTCAACGTACTCAAGAATCAATATTTTCTACCTTACATATAAAATCATGGAAAAAAGTCCAAATTACTACCCTGTGTTTTCACTCAAGTCACTAACCCCTAAAAATTGTTTATTTATTTTACTCCGTGGTTTTGCAAACCAATAACACCTTTTGGCACTAATCCAATCCGGTTTTGGTGACATGGAGATGGTTTTTTAATACATAAGTTGCTATTATTTTCTCTAGCTAAATGGATGATCATTTTTGTCTATGTCACGTTGGTTATGTTAAACATCAGTTATGTGAGTTATGACCGTACAGCACGTTACCTCTTATTTATCCAATGCGCATATAAAGGATTTGTACAATGTTGACTTTAATTTGTAATCTGGATTGTCGTTGAATTTACAGCAAGTATCTGTTTGTCAGTTCACAGCTATCTAACATATTACGTGCGCTAATAATTTCTCTACCAGCAGCTATTTCAAATAAGAATTGTCGTTTTGTTTATTTCAGACCTGTCCTTGTGTCATGAAAAAATCAAGAGCATGATGCAGCGAAATAAATTGACACATTACGTTCATAGTGTATAAGTCAAATCTTCGTACGCAAGCATCGATCTGTTACTATTTCGATACACGGGCGTCGATCTGTTATTATTGACACGTTACGTTCGCTAGCAAAAAGCATGTCACCAAAACCGGATTGGATTAGTGCCAAAAGGTGTTAAGTGCACCGGTTTGCAGAACCACCGGAGTAAAATAAACTAAACAATACCTTAGGGGTTATGTGGACTTGAGGGAAAACACAGGATAGTATTTTGGACTTTTTCCTAAAATCATCAAATAGGAATACAGTCACTATAAAAATTTCTATAGTCCCAATAATCACTAAAATCCCAATAATTTTTTTTTTTAATATCTATATCACTAAAGTACCATTCTATGGGCGTGTTTGGGACCGCGACTAGGAAAAGCTATCAAGATAAGAATGCAGCTTGATCTCAAATTGGCCGTATTAAAATCCGGCGTTTTTCCATTGCTCGGGATAAAAATTTGATGGGATTTTCCAGCGATTTTTAGTGGATAAGCGCCCAAACTCCCAAACATGCCCTATATATTAATTTTAGTATTTATATTTTTTTCTAAATAAATTTGTCTCTCTATATATACTCCCAATCTAAAAATCACATATATGTATACGTATGGAAACTATCAAGTGAATTTGATCTCAAATGATGTATAAACTGAAAAAAAATCCCATGTTGCTCCCAAACTAAAAACCACAAATATTTACCATTTCTAGAGCATTAATCAAGACAATATCAATGGGCATGACCTCCCCTCACCCGAGCAAGAACACTGAAGAACATGAAGTGTTGGAGTGCCTCGGCTGGGGGAGGAAGAAGGGGTATAAATATCCAAGGGCATTTGGTCCTAGTTGGTGACTCCAACCGGGACTAAAAGTGCTCCCGTGACCGTTGAAGCACCTTTTGTCCCGGTTGAAGACACCAACCGGACTAAAAGGGTGCCCATGGGTGCACAGGGCGCGCTCGAGGGGGTGGCTAGGGACTGGCCACCCCCACTTCAATCCCGGTTAGAGGCTCCAACCGGGACTAAAGGCTCCCACGCTGCGCTGCCGCAGGCGTGGGGGTGGGCAGCCCCACGAACCGGGTCTAATTAAAGAGGGGGGGGGGACTGCCCCCTACTCCCCTGGCCCTTGGAACCGAGACTAAAGCTCATTTTAGTCTAAGCTCACTTTAGTCTCTGTTCAAGGCAACCGAGACTAAATGGGGGTGGACGGAAAGTCCGTTCTCTACTAGTGTGGGTGCAAGTTCTAGTATTCTCAACTAGTGGAATTGAAGACGATATTTTTCAAACTATAACTTTGCTGTCACAAATATCAATATATACAACTATCTATATATTACTTATCTACATCTAGGGGATTTTAACATGCCGTAGATTTGTTCCAAGCATATAGACGAATGAATTTCAATAGTTCGAATGCATTAAAAACAAGTAAGACTGGACCAAACTATGAGCAACTATGTGGCGTGGTAACTTAGAAGATACAGTATAGGCACAGAAATTCAAGTCAAAGAAGACTAAAAGTTGGGTGGTCCAAGCATAATCCAAACTCTATACCAACCACAGTCACTACGGGAGCTCGGGTTTCGGCAAAGCCTATTTTCCGCCGCGCTCGGCGAAGACCCTTCAGCAAAATTTTTCACGGCGAATACGGTTTGCCGAGCGCATCCTACCCCCAAAAGCCGGCAAAGTAAAGTTGCCCCCACAGCCGGCGCCGTCGACGGTAACTTTGTCGAGCGTAGGAAGTGGCGCTCGGCAAAGTATAATTGTAAATACATGACATAAGCTATCTTAAAGATTACATGTTACCTATCAAAATGAATAAGAGACTCAGCAAGCATGATCAAATATTTGTTGACAAATAGAAACACTCATTCATATTGGGTATAAACAAGCCGGTACAAATAAGCCATTCGTGCTGTTCCAATTTCGAGCCAGTGCAAATAATGGGCATTTCTGCTGGCTCTCTAATTCATCTCAGTGCAATTTCGAGCCGGCAGGAAAACCTATTATCTGCGCCGGGTCAAGATTTCATCATTACGAATACTCTATTATTCGATCTGGCTAAAAATTGCCCTAGCAGGATAACTCTCGGACTTGTGCTAGCTTGAAATTGCACCATCACGAATACACCACTTTTGCCGCTGGCTCGAAATGGCACTGGCATGGATAAATTCCTACTATGCAATATGCAATTTTAATTTCATGTTGTATTCTCAAATTCGTAACTTTTGCATATGATCTCAGATGGAGACAACTTCATACGAAAATTGTTCGCTTCAGTGAGATATGCAACTTTGTAAGAGAACGTTTTGATTTGAAGCCATTTGTATGCCCAAAATAATGGATTAAAGCTTTAGACACCAGGAGTCAAACGGAGCGTGACTCCCTGTCATGTCCAGAATTGATGTATAGGTGGGCTGGTAAGGAAGGATCGCGATTGTGCAGGTCATGGGTTCGAAGGTTGGATACCACATGTGCAAGTATTTCATTTGAAAAACACTTGACTTGTGACTTCCCACGTGCGACTGTGCGGGGTAACATGAGGTGGCCCAGGCCTAGATAAATTCTGTCTGTCCTTGCTGGTACGGATTAGCATGGATTCAGATAATACTTGAATTGTGACTTCCCATCCGCATTCACACCATCTTCGTGGTGCCGCTTCGATTACGAGCACGAACGGTCCGATTACCTGCACGAAACGTACAGGACCTCGCACCAGCATGTTTGGGGGCATCTACAGTAGTGAATGTATTAAATCTTATATAGTTAGCTAGAAAATTTTTCAGTGTCATTCCTTAACGTCAATAACATTTTTTGACCACAGGACGATTCTGGTGCTTTTCTCGACTGGTTTATATGCCAATGGCATACCTATATGGTAAGAAGTTTGTTGGGCCAACTACAGCAATAATATTGGCAGTGAGAGAGGAGATCTATAATATACCATACATGGAAATAGATTGGAATAAAGCTCGTGGTACTTGTGCCAAGGTTTGTTATCAATAAATTTGAGTACCTCTAGGTACCACTATTGTTAATTATTAAAAGAAAATTAGGTGGATTCTCCCTTGAAATATTGAATACATGGTCCAAATAATTTCACCTACAGGTAGGCAAAGTAATGCTTCCATTTAAAATTTTAATAATCAAATTACTCATGTTTTTATTGGAAAATGCATAATTTACTTAATTTAGTTCACTGTTGCGCCTGTAGATAGTGTTGCTCTAATGTTGGTTATCATCATCTGGTTTTTATGTGCCCCATAGTATGGAGACCATTATCCTTTTTCTGCAGCCAAATGAAGTGAATATTTGAAACACACAGCCAGCATATTGTAGCATCTATTATGCATGCGCGCATTTCCTTCAGAACTGCATTTCCTAAATTTCTTTTGAGTTGTTAAATGTTTGAAATAAGTACCAATATATTTTCACCACTATATGTTACTAAATACACCATCGGTTTGAAAATGTAGGTCAGTTCAATTTTATTCTAAGTTAAAACTTCTCTAACTTTGGCTAAGTTTATAGAAAAATGCATTCATATCTATAAGTAATGACTGGATAGGGCATTAATTTGGCACTGTATACTAATACATCTTCTAGAAACTTGTACAAAGTTTCACTACTACAAAACAAGTTTTTTTTTTTCCAAGATCTCATAACCAAACGGGTTCCAAAGTAGATTGGTGTACTGGACGTTGGGACCAGTGGTAAAATACAATTCTCACCACCGACTTGTGGTGATAAGAAGTGTCATTTTCACCCTGAATTAGGGGCTAGAGCCGATGGTGATAAAAAGTGAAATTTTCACTATAGGGTGACCCTGCGGTAAAAATAACAATTGTTGTCAACGACGGGTCACGGCTAGACCCGGTGGTGAAAACCCATCCATTCACAAAAAAAACAAAATATAAACTTTTCATATGACATCGGATGAAAGCAAACTTTATAAATTTTTTTGTAGAGATCAACTAGATCCAAAACTTCATAGTTGACAAGTTTTACATGTGAGATTTGTTGAAGTGCTCATATATTCTATACAAGTTTTTTTTTGAAATATTAGAGGACCATAGATGGAAACAAGGTGAACATCAAAAATTTTGAACTTCGATGAGATCTACAACTTTGTAGTTGACTAACTTTTATTTGAGATCATTTTGTCATCCAAATATTAAATAAAATTCCAAAAAGTTAAGGTAAATGGATAGTATCCCTTAGCTAGTCACAAGTACTTGTATAGAGTGATATGGAGGGGTCACACAACCCATGAGGTCGAGGGTTTTAATCATGCATAATTTGCAAATTGCATGCAATAAATCATGGGCGATTGATGTTACAATATCCAATTGTGCGGTAGTTACTTTGATATAGAAAGATTTGCTTATGTTATAATTTTTTTTAACAAAACTATAAAATGCCACAGGTTCCAACCATTGGTGGTGATGATCCTTATCACACACTAGTACACGATGGGGCTATAATCCCGGTTGGGAAACCCCGGTTTTAGAACCGGGATTGCCCATTCGGGCCTAAAGGTCCCCCCTTTAGTCTTGGTTCTCTCAACCGGGATTAAAAGTGTACCTTTACTCCCGGTTTATGTTTCCAACCGGGACTGCATGGGTATCGAGGCATTGCTTCTAGAGAGACGCGTTTAATCCCGGTTCGAGTCCAACCAGTACTAAAGTTTTTTTTTTCTTTTCTTTCCTTTTCCTTTTATTATGGTTTCTTTTTAATTCAATTCTTTTTTGTTTAAATTAGCTATTCCTATAGGAATTCTACGCTGCTAATGTACGTTGGTAAACACACTGAAATGTATGAAACTATATACATATATACAAAACAGAGTATGCTTAGTGGGATTGCATTAATGTGTGAAAATATATACATATTACAAACCATCATAGTAGTATGAAAGTATATATACACACAAAAAAGCATGAATGTCGTCCTTGGGATTGCATTATATTAGCTCCCACCTGTCTGACTGAGGTAATGGCGATTTATCATCGTACTACTCGCCGGTGGGATCTATGACCTTATCCATAAGAAATCTCATTGGTTCATTGAAGTACTTGCCGGTGAGATTGTAATGGATAATTTTCATCATTTGTTCAATGAAGTCGTCATCGTTCCTCGACTGATTGTCCATTTCAATTGGTCTATATATATACAACATGAATGAAAATCGCCAGTACCTCAATTGGTCTATATATATATATATATATATATATATATATATATATATATATATATATATATATATATATATATATATATAACATAACATAATGATTGTCCATTTCATTCATGTACAACTGATTGTCCATTTCAATTGGTCTATATATATATATATATATATATATATTTATAATTAACATAACATAATGAAATTATCATAACATGAATGAAAACCAATCGTCAGCAGGAAATCATTTTCTCACATCACATGTACTAATAATGTCATTAACATAGAAAAAATCTAAATTTCCTATAAATCTAAATTTTCTGTAAACATAAAGTAGCCAATGAGAATAATGGTAAATTGTGAGAAAAACCGATCGTCAGCAAGCTGTTGGAATGTTTTTAAAAGCACAATAGCTATAAATATCTACACATGTACAGAAATTACCCCAAAAAATTCATACTCTATAGATAAGTCAACACATACTCTACGAATTAGCAGACCAAAGATACACTCTACAACTACAACCATGCTTTTACTTATCAAAAAGCTCAAATTTACATGTACAGGAGGAGCTTGACGGTGGTGAATCAATCATTAATCTTCAGGTAGTGGCAACCATTGCCGAAACAAATCCCAAAAGAAATATCTTTGGTATTTTGACTAAACAAAAGCACAAAGAATTCAATTTTAGTTTAACTACAGTATGAACAACACAGCAACAAGCCAACAATAGAAGTAATCTTTCTCTAGAACTTCTGCTTACTGGCCGGAGGATAGATGCAAAACATTAGAACACTTTGGCAACTACTGGAGATTAAGGAAATAGACAACAACCAACACCGCTAAACGAGGGAGGCGCGGGGAGAGGTCGACGGAGTCGAGTGGAGGTGCGGGCGAGGTTGACGGCGACGAGTGGAGGCGGGGCGAGGTCGAAGGCGAGGAGGGTGGGCGAGGCGACGGTGTCGGGGGAGGCGGGGGTGAGGTCAATGGCGAGGAGGCGCTGGTGAGGTCGACGGGCGACGGAGGCGCAGATGAGGTCGACGAGGGCGCAGTAGACGCGGAGCCACTAGTGAGGTCGATCGCGTCGGAACGGCGTGGCCGACGACGGCACGAGGAGGCGGCAGCGGTGCGGGCCGGCCGGATTAGGGTGTGGAGGGCCGGTGCGCGGTGATGACGACGGAGTGGTGGCCGGTGCAGGTGATGAATGCCGGGCGTGCGAGAGGTGCCGGAGGCATTGGGGATGAAGGTGGCGTTGTAGATCCGACGATCAAAAGACGGGTACGGTGGTGGCGGTGTGGGAGGGCTTGGTGAAGGCTGGCGTGGTGGAGAGAAAGGGGGAAATAAGGAAGAAGACACCGTCGATTCAATTTTATACAATGGACCTTTAGTCCCAGATGAAGCCATCACCCGGGACTAAAGGTCCGAAGTTTTGGCTTCACCCGACTAAAGGTTGGACCTTTAGTCCCGGATGGTAACTGGACCCGGGACTAAAGGTGTCTTTTTGGTGGGTCGCCAAAAATCATCCCATTTCGTGTCGGGTGGTTGATGTACCCAGGACTAAAGCTGGCCTGCGTTTTGGCTTCCCGCCATCGCCAAATGTTTTGCTTGGTTTATTTATTTCTCTTACGTAATATGCAGAGAGTTGTTAATAGCGTAGTAAATAAAATACTACCCAAAAAATACAAAAAAATTATGGACTTGGTTTTGCATTAATGTACACAACAAAAATTAGTAACGTAAACGCTTTTGTTCTACCGTACAAATATTTAATATAGTGGAAATAATTTCGACCATGCAAAAATGTATATGTCAATCGAAATCATTAAAATTATTGCTTTTCAACAGGAAATTAGTTTTCGCATCTTCTGAACGCAGATCATTTGGTCCTTCATCACACATTCTCCGCAGACCGTCAAATCGATCTCGTAGCTAAAAACTCATCAATTATTACACAATAATAGTTCTAATACATCACAATATATCAAACTGCAACAACAACAAATTTTTTTCCGGATATATCAACGCTTTTGTTTTACCATGGAGTGTCCTCCTCATTTAGCAGGATACTTGGGTCACTGTTCAGTGCGAATGGCAGAACCTCTTCATTCTTTTCATAATCTTCTGACATGTCAGACATGTCCTCAATTCCCACGATGTTTCTTTTTCCTGAAAGAACTATGTGGCACTTCGGCTCATTGTTGGTTTTCCCTCTCTTTGGTTTGCTGGACATGTCCTTCACATAGAACACTTGATTCACATCCTTGGCTAAGACGAACTGCTCGTCTCTGTACCCAAGATTGTTGAGGTCCACAGTTATCATACCATACTGATGGTCAACTATTACCCCGCCTCCGGTGACCTTCACCCACTAGCATCGATACAACAAGACCTTAAAATTAGGACCATAGCCTAGCTAGTTCCCATATCTCCTCTATGCGGCCATAATATCTTTCCTTATTCCCTTTTGGGTCTATGGCATCTATGCGGACACCACTATTTTGGTTGGTGCTCTTTATATCTTGGGCTATCGTATAGAATGTATTGCCATTTATCTCGTACCCTTTGTATGTCAGGACATGCCAAGATGGTTCCCTAACCAACAACTATAGTTGCTCATCAATACTGTCGTCACCACGACATTCGTCTCGTAACCAAGTGCTGAAATCATCCATGTGCTTATGCACAATCCAGGCTTTAGTCTTCCCTGGAAATTCTGATCGAACTATCTCCTTGTGTATCTCGATATACGGCTCCATCAAGCTAGAGTTTTGGAGAATTGTGTAGTGTGCTTTACGCCAATCATCGTCATCCATGTCAACATATGGTTTCTTCCCTAGTGTATACTTTCCACTTAGTGTCCCCTCGTACCATGATTTAGGAACACCAATAGGGTCAAGGTCAGGTATAAAATCAATGCAGAACTCAACGGCCTCCTCTGTTCCGTAGCCCTTGGCGATGCTACCTTCTAGCCGAGCTCGGTTGTGAACATATTTCTTCAGGACTCCCATCAACCTCTCAAAGGGGAACATGTTGTGTAGGAACACAGGACAAAGAATACTAATATTTTTGACTAGGTGAACTAGGAGGTGTGTCATGATGTTGAAGAAGGATGGCGGAAACACTAACTCAAAGCTGACAAGACATTGAACCACGTCCTTCCGTAGCTTACCAAGATCCATTGGATTGATTGCCTTCTGAGAAATTGCGTTGAGGAATGCACATGCTTCATGGTGGCTAATCATACATTTCGCGGTAGAATCCCTCTCAATGCAACAGGAATTAATTGCGTCATAAGCACATGGAACTCATGAGACTTTAAGTTTTAGAATTTCTTCTCTGGCACATTTATTATGCCCTTTATATTTGTTGAGAATCTAGATGACACCTTGATGCTGCTTAGGCATTTGAATATGCGTTCCTCCTATTCTTTGCTGAGAGTGTAGCTGGCAGGATGTAAGTAATGGAATCCATCATCTGTTTTCTTGACCATATTGAGAACATTCTCACCATTTCGGTTGACAGGCTTGGGCTAGTGGTTTGCATTAGCTTTAAAATGCTTGCCTTTCTTCTTAAGTGGTGATTCGCATGAAGAAATCGATGATGGCCCAAGTACATGACCTTACAATATTTTTCAAGAATATACCTTTAATATCACCGAAATAGTGTGTGCATGCATTATATCCCTTGTTTGATTGTCCCAAAAGATTGCTAAGAGTAGGCCAATCATTGATTGTAACGAACAACAAGGCTCGCATGTCAAATTGTTCTTGTTTGTACTCATCCCACACACGTACGCCTGTGCTGTTCCACAGAAGTAGAATTTCCTCAACCAATGGCCTCAGATACACATCAATGTCATTTCCAGGTTGCCCCGGGCCTTGGATGAGCACTGGCATCATATAATGAACTTCCGCTTCATGCATAGCCACAGAGGAAGGTTGTAGATACATAGATTAATGGGCCAAGTGATATGACTGGTGCTCTTGTCCCCGAAAGGATTCATGTCGTATGTACTTAAAGCAAACCTTAATTAGGTTTCTTGCATCTTTTGCAAACTTGGGGAACTCTCTGTCGATTGCTCTCCACTGGGGCCCATCGGCAGGGTGTCTCAACTTATCATCTACCTTACGGTCTTCTTTGTGCCACCGCAACAATTTTGCTTGCTCTTTGTTTATGAACAAACATTTCAAGCGTGGTATTATAGGAGCATACAACATCACCTTGGCATGGATTCTCTTTCTAGGACATTCTCCATCGCCCTGATCAACATCACCGGGGTCATCTCGCCTAATCTTATATCGCGATGCATGGCATACTCGGCATTCATCCAATCTCTCATACTCCTCACCGCGGTAGAGGATGCAGTCATTAAGACACGCATGTATCTTTTGGATTTCTAATCCTAGAGGGCAAAGGACCTGTTTTGCTTCGTATGTGGTGGCCGGTAATTTGTTATCTTTTAGGAGCATCTTCTTTTGGATAACTAGAAACTCCCCAAATCCCTTGTCTGATACACCTTCTTTGCCTTCCATTGCAGCAATTCTAGTGTGGTACCCAATTTTTTTTTTGTCCACCTTCACAAGTTGGGTATAGCAATTTCTTGTGATCCTCTAGCATGCGTTTGAACTTGATCTTCTCCTTTTCAGTTTCGCAATCTCTCTATGCATCATGGATGGCTTGAGCAAGATCATCAGCTGGCTCGTCATCTTATGCCTCCTCTATCTCTTCTTCAGCTTCCCCCATTGCAGTATCACCAAAGGCATCGTATTCGGCATAACCACGAGGAATATTGTTGTCGTCATCCCCTTCTTCTTCATCATCTTCCATTATAACACTGCGTTCTCCGTGCTTAGTCCAACAAATATAGTTTGGGATGAAACACGACGTAAAAAGTGTCCATGAATCACCTTTGGGCAAGAATAATCCTTCTCATTCTTGCATTGGACACATGCGCAGCACATGAAACCATTCTTCTTGTTTGCCTTGGCCACCTCTATGAAATCTTGCATGCCCATAATGAACTGTAGGGAGCGGCGATCACCGTACATCCATTGTTGGTTCATATCTGCATTACAGGACGTACAACACATCAAAAACTTTTAATAACCTATATTACACACAACATGCATGATCCCAAGTAGATACATCCTATGCCACATAGCTGTTTCACTCTAAAACTTTTTACTATTCATGCCTAGATACAATGCACACAATCCCAAGTAGCACTAAAGAAATTAAACCTACAATGCACTTCAACAGAAAAAAAAGATTTCATGAACAATTCCAACTAAAACAGATAAATCATCGATAGGCTCCTTCTTCTGGCTCAGTGCCTCATCATCCACACTTCTTGCACTCTCATCAGTCGTCTTAGCTGCCTTAGCCGCCTACTTTGCAAGATATTTTAAAACATGCTTAACATACTCTTCCTCCCAGTACCAACCACTACATGATCCAGCGCCGTACCACTGAAATTACAACATCAAATGAGAAAACATTAATGAGAAAATGGGTACAAACCATAGACGACTAACATGACCAAAAAACAACTCACCTTGTGATCTGGACACGTGTAAAAGAGATGCGACCATTGTTGGGGCCATCCTTCTTCACTTGGTACTCCAACACAATCTTCTTGTCACAAATGCCGCACAAAATGAGAGGGAGGTCTGGCCTCGGTCGCTTATGAACTCCATGCGAACCCAAGGAACCGAAAAAGAGCTCGTCATACTTGATCACTATACTCATTTTTCATCAACTACTATAAATTTCTCATTTTCTAAGCCATGAAATTGAAATGAACTATATAAAACCCCTAAATTTCTCTATTATAGCTATGCATATATATTAGCAAGCAAAGGTGAAATCCAGTTTTGATGAACTACTATAAGCTTCATTCATCCAAATATGCAATCTATCAAGTGATTTTGAGCTCAAATGGTGTACATTTCAAGAAAAATCCACCACTATTCTAATTTAAAAAACACAAATTTCACTATTCTAGACCATGAAATGAGAAATGCTAGTGATGAAACATGAGAGGACGAAGTTGGTAACCTTTAGAACCAAAGAATGGATGTAGGAGTCAAAGAAATCGGAGATGGCCGGAGACGACAGCAGCAGCAAAGTAGGCGACGAGCAAGAACAGAGAGTTGCAAATGGCTCAGGCTGAGGGAGGAAGAAGGGTGGTATATATCCCGGGACTTGTAGTCCCAGTTTGTGTTTCCAACCCGGACTACAGGTCCATCACTAATCCTGGTCGGAGCCACCAGCCGGGATTAGAAACTTTGGTCTCGGCTGGTAGCTGCAACTGCCACCTGCAAAATCTGCTGGTGTAGCCGTTGGGCAGGGGACTTTAGTCCCGGTTGGAGCCACCAACCGGGACTAATACATTCTTTAGTCCCAGGGCCAAAAATGGCCGGGACTAAAGCTCTGTACCGAAAGTCTGTTCTCTACTATATATAGTGACATGGGTCCATTCACATCCGACCTGCAAACAGTTGGTGATAGGGGTTATTGTCGTAATGATCTTAGTGTTTCATAAGTTTGACATATGAGGAAGCTGAAATAACCAACATTCTAGGGAATCTGGTGATCCAACATTGGAACGGAGGGAGTAAGGGCCAATGAATTGCAGTTATTTACTCCGTACAAATAATTAATATATATATGTGTAGTGAGGATTTAATTGAACACACTATTTACTACACTACATACTAATTCATTGCGCTTCATACATTAGCTAACATTTGCACACCTTGATACATTCTTTTGGTCAATCGAGTGTGTGTTTCCATAGTACTAGTTGCCAACCCGTGCAATTGCATGGGTTAGTTTATCGAAACTCTATTATCATCCAGAAAAACATGAAATATTCACGGTTGCGTGTAGTTCCATGACATACAAGAATGGATAACTCTAATTTCAATATTTAAGTTATCTTCAAGAAGAGCTATGGGTTAGCTTTCATATCTACTGATGGTCATGCATGCATACATATCATCTTAATCCATAGTGCTTACATCTTTGGCACTGTAGAATACAATTATTGGGTACTGTTGCAAAGGAGTGTTGTTTACTATTAAGTACTATATATGTAGTGCGTACAAGGTTCTATGGATACGTAGGCCTGTTGGTGTGAGGAGCTAGAACATAAGCAGATTCTAGATGCGGGATATTACAAATAGTATTAAGAGCATAAACCCTCTCCACATGGGTGCATTTGCATGTGGATAATCATGTGGCATGGTCATGTGTACAAAGTAATGATTCTGGTCATTTGTTGCAAAGGAATAAGGTGAGCTACCAAGGGCTTCAACCCTTAATAGGGGATGAATTAATGCAATACCCAGCATAATATTTTCTAGAACCTAGATAAAAAGGATGACCCAAGTTATGCTATGATTTAGTGGTATATACAATAACTAATCAAAAAATGGCATCGGTAATGTTGCAGTTCGGAAAATGAAAACTAATCTAGAACTAACTTAGTATTGTGTAACATGAAAAATGATTTTAGTTAAATTGACAAGTGCTTATAAATTGAAAATACCAATTAGATTTACATCATCCTGTTATAAATTCCCAATAAAATGATAATAAATTTACAAAAAAAGGGTAAAAATGGTCTATTGCGAGCAGATAGAAATAAAATAAAGGTTGTTTTTGCATGCAGGAGGACCTTCGCTATCCACGGTCGTTGGTGCAAACTCTTATTTGGACTTGTGTTAACAAAGTTGTGGAACCAATGCTGAATTGCTGGCCTATTAGTAAGATTAGAGATTTTTCTTTGAAAAACATCATGAAATACATCCACTATGAAGGAGAAAATACACAATACATCGGTTTATGCCCGATAACAAAGGTAATATCGTAGTATTGTTGTTTCTTGATCCATTTAGCAAAATAATGGGCCCACATTTGTCGTGATCTTTTTGGCACAATTTCTTTTTGTTTTGGTTGAGACCTCTGACAAATTGGACTTATTTGGTAAATAGTATAGTATATTGTGATTAAATGTTGAATATTAGCCATGACCTTAGTTTAGCTCCTTGAATTTTGTCTAACCTAGCTTACAGAACGATGCATTGCTTATATAATGATTCAATGACCTAATTTCATTATGGTTACTCACTAAATATAACATACCAAGCGGCTCAGGTGCAATTTTAATAGTATTAAGCGGCCATGTGGATTTTGTTGTTTTATTTGTAACTATTTGCTTTTGTTTAAGTCAAACACCTATCCTTCTTCTTGAAATTTAGAATAATTGGGACAACAATCTTTATCTCAGTTCTTAACATTCCTGTCAACTTTGTGTTGTTAGGCACTAGATATGATCTGTTGTTGGATAGAAAATCAAATTCGGATGCACTAAAGATGCACCTTGCAAGAGTTCATGATTTTTATGGCTCGCAGAGGATGGTATGAAGGCACAGGTATTTTTTTCATGCCTTGAGCAATAATTTTATCACACATCATTTTTATTGTCAAAATTGTCTTAATTTTTATTGAAAACTAAAGCCTTGATTGTACGGACCGCTTTCATTTGATTCTCCCGCTACCAGCATACTTCTTTGTCGGTGATGGTACAATAGCACAAAAGAAAACATTGTGGGAAAAAAAATAATTAGTGATAAGTTATTAAAATTTCTAAATACTGCAACATCATTTGGTGTCTTGAAAATGATTTTTCTTTGATAAAAATGGAATCTAAAAAATTAATTGAATGGTCTAGCAAGTGAAGGCTTCAATGTACTGTCTGTTATATATACTAGCGGAAATGCACGTGCAGCACGCACATGTGTATAAAAACTACATTGTGATACGTCAATTTATATAAAATGTCATTCTTGCAAACTTGAGCCTAATTAATTAAATACAATGAACAAGGTACAATATTCAGTATATATGTATATACTTATATGGCAATTACGACATAGGTGGTCGCAAATTCTGTTTCAAAGATCACGCTTTGGGGACATTGTATTCTTGTTACATATATTATGATAAAAAGTATATGATTCCTACAAGAAAAGTATATGTTGTTGTTATTATTATTATATCAAATATGAACATGGTACAATAAAAGAATTTTTCAGCTGAGTTTGAGATACCCTCAAGGTAGTCTCCTTGGTTGGATTTGTACACTACCCATTAATCCTAGTCAGGCTCGTATAGATTTGGGTATCTACCTAGGTTCAAGCACTATCTGCCTTACAAAATAGAACATAAGATAGAGTTCAACTTGGAAATTGTCAGGTTATCCTGATATACCATCATGGTACTTTAATGAATGGTACACTTTATGAGAGAGAAAAATACGGGACACTTCACCAAATTGACCTCCTTGTTAGTTCCATGAGTCTTGTTTTTTTTTTTTTTTTTTAAGGGTAGATAAACTGGTTAAAACACCTCTAGTTTACTAAAAATCAAAATCAGTTAAAGCTTATTAAATCAGACCATTTATCATAATCATAACATAAGAAGAACTCATAAGTCCCGAGCTACCCAGTTTGATCCTTTGACGAACCAAAAGTTCCAAAATATTTAAATTATCTTCCAATCTTGAACTTTCTGATAAACTACTTTTCTGAATGACTTCATTATCTCATTGCCAATCGTCTGCACCTGTGTCCTCTGAAATACATGTACACTCTCTGAAAAAGAAGTTACAGAAAAACAAAGAGGAATCAGGACCATGATACCACCAGTTTAGTATACTGTTGCAGAAAATTTGATAATGATACAGTAGAAATGTTATGACCGGCAAAGTGTATAAACGCCGGGGCAAGCCAAGTGGCTAGGATCGGGTCTAGCGGGACAAGGCTGGGCGTGATCACCAGGTGTAGAGCGCTTGGACATATCTATTTTTATCGGTTTGGGCTTAGTCAGAGTTTCGGTTAGTTTGGACGCTTGGTTAGTTTGGATTGTTAGTCCTGGAAATCAGGGATAGTTAGTTAGTCGATTGCTATAGTTTGTCAATTGCTATATGTATTGGACTCTATCGTTTAATGAAAATCAGCCAGAGATAGATTTATCTCTCTGCTCCCGGGCGCATGAGCGCTACCTCTCTGTTTCTCTCCCACGCAGAACTCATCTAAGGCACGGCGTCGAGCACGGCGCCGCCTGTCCGTCGTCGAACGTTCAAGCCCCGACCTCCCATCCGCCATAGCTACAACCTACGAAGCCTACGCCTCAACAACCTGGTATCAGCCATGTCTGCTCCTTAGGCTTCCGCTTCCATCCCATCCACAACGCCCGCCGCCGCTCCCTCCATCACCATCAGCTCCGCCGCCATCGTCACCACCACAGATGCCATCGTCATGACGCACCTGCCCGTGACACCGGTGCCGATGCTGCAACCGAACTTCACCCCGGCGGACCTCGCTCAAGCCTTCAACGGGATGACGGCGGCCATGAGCACACTGCAGCGCCAGTTCGCGCAATTGTCGCTCCGCGTGTCCGCGATTGAAAGCCGTCCCTCTTCCTCAACGTTCCAGTACGGGCTGCCGGGCTACGGTGGCCTTCGTCCGCTACCGATGTCGGGGCCGACGCCGCTGCTGCCGTTCTCCTCACCGGCTCCACAGATTATGCTGCCAACACTGACGGCGGCGAGTGCCAGTGCTGGGGCTGTCGACGCCTCCGCCATCGCAAGGCGTGCCGATCACGCAGATTTCGTTCCGCCGTCGCCTACCCCGATTCCGCCGCTGTCATCAATTATGCAAGGGTATGGCTCATGTGCCCCACCCCGTCAGCTCCAATGTAGTCACCGCCATCAGTTCAGCAGCATCAGTCATCGGACCATGAGCAGTCCACCGTCCCACACTACCACAAGCTGACGTTCCCATCTTATGACGGCATGGAGGATCCTCTGGGCTGGCTGCTCAAATGTCAGCAGTTCTTCCGTGGTCAGCAGACCCGGGCGGCAGATTGGGTGTGGCTGGCATCCTTCCACATGACCGGCAAGGCCCAGATGTGGTACACCGTCCTCGAACGAGATGCCGGGCGCCTGACTTGGGATGATTTCATACAACTTTGCCATCAGCGCTTTGGGCCTCCCCTCAGCACCAATCATCTGGCAGACTTGGCACGCTTGCCGTTCACTGCCAACGTCGAGGCATACCTTGACGCATTCCAGGCACGGTTGGCGCACGCAGGCCGCCTCTCACCAGACCAGCAAACTCAGCTCTTCACAGGCGGTCTTCCAGATCACATCCGTGTTGACGTTGAGCTTCACGATCCACGGGACCTGCAGCAGGCGATGTGGCAGGCCCTCGCATATGAGCGCCGCAATGCTGCACCAGTACTGGCCATGCCAGCGCCACCAGGCCGTGCTGGCCGACGCGCCCTGGTCACTTTGACGGCGCTGTCTCTGGCTGCTACCGCCCAGCCACCTGCTGCTCCAGCTACACGCCCGTTCAAGCGCTTAACCCCAGATGAGATGACAGAGCGTCGCAAGCTGGGGCTGTGTTATAATTACGATGAACAGTATGTGCGTGGCCACAAATGTGCTCGCCTCTTCTACTTGGAAGTGTCTGATTATATCATGGAGAAGCCCGAGGACGAGGAAGCAGCAGCTGCACAGCAGGGTGGGGATCCTCCGCCGTTTGATCCAGAAGCCCCGATGATCTCTCTGAATGCCATCACAGGAATCCATACACCCAAAACAATGCAAGTGTACGTGCAGATTGGCAATGAACAACTCGTCGCTCTCCTCGATTCAGGCTGTACGCAAAATTTTGTGCATGAAGATGTTGGCCGGCGTGTTGGTCTTCACTTTCAGCCATGCCCCGGTGCTGGGGTCGTTGTGGCGAACGGTGACAGGGTCTCCTGCCGTGGGATTGCCCGTGACATCGCAGTTCGTATTGCGGATGAATGCTTCTCCATCGATTGCTACTCCATCCCGCTGGACAGATATGATATGGTCCTTGGCATCCGAACATTGGGACCAATCCTGTGGGATTTCAACGATCTATGCTTGGCCTTCACATGGGCAGGCCACAGGGTGTTTTGGCGTGGCATCGGTTCCACGCGCTGGGACGTTCAGTCCACCCGACTCCATGCTCTCAGCCCCGATGGACCGGCCCTGCTCGAGAGGCTCCTCCAGTCCTTTGATGACCTCTTCACTGAGCCGCAGGGACTGCCTCCTGCCCACCCGTGTGATCACAGGATACATCTGCAGCCCAACACCGCGCCCGTGGCGGTCCGACCTTACTGGTATCCGCAGCTTCAGAAAGATGAGTCGGAGTCGCAGTGTGCCACCATGCTGTCCCAGGGTATCATTAGGCCGTCGACATCGGCCTTCTTGGCGCCGGAGCTGCTCATGAAGAAGTCCGACTCGTCGTGGCGTTTTTGCGTCGATTATCGTGCTCTCAATGAGTGCACAGTGAAGGATAAGTTCCCGATTCCAGTGGTGGAGGAGCTTCTGGACGAGCTTGGCGGCACCCGCTTCTTCACCAAGCTGGACCTCAGTTCTGGCTATCATCAAGTCCGGATGCACCCAGACGACATCGGGAAGACCGCTTTCTGAACACACCATGGCCACTTTGAGTTCTTCGTGATGCCGTTCAGGATGACGAACGCACTGGTGATGTTCCAGAGTCTCATGAATGCAGTGCTCCAGCCCTTCCACCGTAAGTATGTATTGGTATTCTTCGATGGCATTTTAATATACAGCACATCCTGGACAGAGCATCTTCAGCATGTCAAGGCGGTCTTTATTGCACTTCGTGAGCACCTGCTGCGCCACAAACACAGGAAGTGTTCTTTCGCAGAGGCCTGAGTCGCGTACCTGGGCCATGTGATATCAGCCAGCGGGGTGGCCATGGATACTAGCAAGGTGGAAGCAGTCACAACTTGGCCCCAGCCTCGTTCGGCGCGCGGCCTTCGGGGATTCCTCGGATTGGCAGGTTACTACAGGTGTTTTATCAAGGATTTTGGTACTATTGCAGCCCCTTTGACACAGCTACTTCGGCGGAACTCCTTCCTCTGGTCTGATGCCGCAGCAGCGGCGTTTGCTACGCTCAAGCAAGCGCTCTCCGCGGCGCCGGTCCTCCAGCTGCCGGAGTTCGACCGGCCTTTCAAAGTGGACTGTGACGCGTCCAGGTCTGGTTTCGGCGCTGTGTTGCACCAAGGGTCTGGTGCGATTGCTTTCTTCAGCAGGCCATTGTCGCCGCAGCATATGAAACTCGCCGCATATGAGCGGGAGCTTATTGGCCTAGTCCAAGCCGTGCGGCACTGGCGACCGTATCTCTAGGGGTGCAGTTTTGTGGTACGCACAGACCATTACGCACTCAAATTCCTTTTGAATCAGCGCCTCTCAACATTGCCACAGCACCACTGGGTCACCAAGCTTTTTGGATATGACTTCACAGTGGATATGCTTTGTCTCGCCGCACCAATGTCGAAAGCATTGCCCATGCGGTGTCAGGTCCGGCGTTCGACTTGTTTGCTGACCTGCGCCGCGAGATCAGCAGGGATGCCGATCTGAGCGCATTCCGAGACACTGTGGTTCAGCAGCGCGGTGCGCCATGGCTAGTGGTGGATGGGCTCGTTCTTTGTGGCAGCCGTGTCTTCATTCCAGCAACCTCGCCAGCCCTGCCGGTCGTGCTGGAGCTTGCCCATTTAGTGGGGCACGAAGGTTTTCAAAAAACTCTTCAGCGCCTCCGTTCAGACTTCTTTGTGGAGAATGACCGCAACTTGGTGCGTGATTTTGTCCGGGCTTGCTATCTGTCAGCAGAATAAGGTCGACTCTCTTCGTCCAGCTGGTTTGCTTCAGCGGTTGGAGGTGCCCTCACATGTGTGGTCGGACATCTCACTAGACTTCGTTGAAGGATTGCCGCGTGTTCATGGCAAGAGCGTGATCCTTACCGTGGTTGACAGATTCTCCAAACATGCACATTTCATTCCCTTGAGCCATCCGTATACAGCAATGTCAGTGGCCAAGGCGTTCTTTGAGGGATCGTGCAGCTGCATGGTTTTCTTAACTCCATAATCAGTGATCACGACCCGGTGTTTATGGGTGTAATTTGGCGGGACCTCTTCAAGCTCACAGGGGTTACCCTTCGCCTCAGCAAGGCCTTTCACCCGCAGACGGATGGCCAATCAGAGGCTGTGAACAAGACAATCGCCATGTACCTGCGCTGCATTACTGGAGATCGTCCGCGAGCGTGGCTGGACTGGTTACCTTGGGCCGAATATTGCTACAACACCTCATATCACTCAGCCCTCCAGACGTCGCCGTTCCAGATGGTTTATGGTCGTCCTCCGCCGGCTTTGCTCTCTTATACTGCTGGTTCAGCTCGCACGGATGCTGTGGATGTCCTGCTCCAAGACCGGCCGGGACGCCTTCCTCGCGGACATCCGTGAACGGCTGCTGCAGGCGCAAGAGTACGCCAAACGCTACTATGATGGCCATCACCGCGCGCTGGAGTTCCAACGGGGGGATTGGGTGTGGCTTCGCATCCTGAATCGACCCACCCAATCACTCATGCCAGGGCGCCGTGGGAAGCTGAGCCCTCGCTATGCCGGACCGTTCCAGATCACAGAACGCATTGGCGAGGTGGCCTACCATCTACCGCTTCCGGCAGGTGTCACAGTCCGGGCAGGGGTCACCGGGCTGTGGCGGCAGTGCGGCGGTGGTTGGAGGCGGCGGCGGCGTTGGGTATCATGGAGGAAGGGGTGGCACGTGGGAGAAGGGAGAGGGGGTGGCGCGCGTGGAAGAGAAGGAAGGGAAGGGAATATTTTGTTCTTTATTTCTTGAAACAAAGAGGTTACATCTCCCTAGTATTTATAGTCCCTAATGGACTTGCACACTAAGCAATCTCTAGGAGGTTTCCTTATAGATCGGAATACCTCTTTACAAGCAATCTTAATTTATTTTCCTAATATGACTCAAACTCTTTATTTCCTAATCCTTTTATTTCCTAAATATATTGACGAATTTTGATGATGATGGCGGCGGCGGCGGCTGCCGCCCTTCTCCCAGCGCTACAGTGGGGCCCTAGGGCCCCTTGGGCCTAGCCGTATTAGGGCTGTGACATCTCCCCACCGTTCCTCGAGGCAACGTGACCTCGCGTTGGCATACGCTCCATGTCGATGCGTAGCTTTAGGTGATCAATGGGGCGACTGTGGCCTCTCCATAGCGAAGGCGAAGGTAGCCCATTCTGTCATGGGCCTCGTTGACGTAGTAGACGCCGTCGTCGAAGGAGAAGTCGAAGTGGAGGTACCCAAAGTAAATGGAGAAGTAGTAGGTGTATGGTCCTCTCACGTACGGCCGATCACCACTTGCTGCCTCCATGGTGGTGCCACGCATGACGCCTGTACAATGTAGAGTATGCAGGGTCGCAGGTAGCCTTGCAATGGAGTAGACGGTGCCGACCACCACTTGCACATGTATGTGTCTGCAGAATGCATGTTGGACTGAAGCTGGGTGCGTCGAGGTAAGTGGAGTAGGCGCCCGTAGTAGGTGGTCACTCACGCTTGTCGGCGATTGGGCCGACTTTGGGCACGCCCGCGCCGCCATGGCTGACAGCGACGTTGTCGACGGTGATGAACTGGCGCCCATTGTCATCGGTCGCTGTGGCCGTCGCCTGTCATCGAGGCGTCGCGACGCACGCGGAGGGGGCGTCGAGGTGCCGAAGCGGCGTGGATCGTTACGCCCATCGTGCGGGCGCCTCCCCGCTGTAGCGTGTCCCGTAGCGTAGCACGGAGTCCATTGGTGAAAAGTTGGACTCGGTGAAGCTCGCTTGGGATGCCGATGTGCGTGACGTAGCTATCGAAGGCGTCGATGTAGTCATTTAGGGCGTCGTCCTGCCTTAGTGGCGCGAGGTCGCCTGTAGCATCGTGGTCGACGGGGCGACCTAAGTCACGCGGCGGCGACACCGCACGGTGTCCCACTTCTCCAGGGGCGCCTCCCTGGTCATGCAGAGGAACCAGAGTTGTGCCGCTCCTGTAAGGTGGAAAGCCGCGTACCGAACGTATTCATCGGGGCCGATGTGCTGCAGTAGCATGAATAGCATCTCCATCTTCATGATCCATGGCTCGGTCGGTTGCTCCATCGTAAGTTGGCGGGTTCAGGCGGACCGCGTCTTCTTTGGTGCGGCATGGTAGGTGTAGGTGGCATGAGTAGAGGCGGACCGATGACTCGCGGACGAGGTGCCACGGGTGGCGCCATCTGCGCTGGGGTTGGCGCCGGGCGTTGCCCGAAGCCGGCGGCCGGAGGTGGCACCGATGATGCACATGCCGGTGTCGTAGCCGCGGATAGATTCGTAGCTTGCCGGGCGATGATCTCCGCTTATCGTGGGACGGCATCGGGAACGCCCATCGTATTGCGGTTGATCTCGCCATCGGAGTTCGGCGAGTTGGCGACGGTGTCGGGCGGCGCGCGCCTGGGGCGTCGTTGCCGCGGCGGCGCCCGGGGGCATCATCGCCGTCATCGGTGTTGGCGCCTATGAGGGCGTCGTTGCTGCCGGGCGGCGCCCATAGTAGCGGCGTTGTCATGTATTGTCGTGGTGACATTGGGCGGCGTGGTGGGGCATAGTGGGGGCAGGCGGAATGGGGTGGTGTTCGTGTCGGCGTGGGGGGGTTCTCCATGCGGCAAAGGCGAGCCTCGATGGAGTTGAAGAGGCGGTTGATCTTCTCGAAGTTGTCGCCCAGCAGGTTCTTGAGGGCGACGAAGAACTCGTACATCTCGGAAGCCATTGGAGGGGGCCGAGGAACGAGCTGGTCTCCGAGTACCACGTGTCACAGTCCGGGCAGGGGGTCACCAGGCTGTGGCGGCGGTGCGGCGGTGGTGGGAGGCGATGGCAGCGGCGTTGGGTAGCATGGAGGAAGGGGCGGCGTGTGGGAGAAGGCAGAGGGGGCGGCGCGCGTGGAAGAGAAGGAAGAGAAGGGGATATTTTGTTCTTTATTTCTTGAAACAAAGAGGTTACATCTCCCTAGTATTTATAGTCCCTAATAGACTTGCACACCAAGCAATCTCTAGGAGGTTTCCTTATAGATCGGAATACCTCTTTACAAGCAATCTTAATTTATTTTCCTAATATGACTCAGTCTCTTTATTTCCTAATCCTTTTATTTCCTAAATTTATTGGACAATTTTGACAATGACGGCGGCGGCGGCGGCTGCCGCCTTCAGGCACCCTAGGGCCCCTTGGGCCTGGCCGTATTTGGGCTATGACAGCGGGTGCCCGGATTCACGATGTCTTCCATGCGGGTGTGCTCAAACCTTTTCGCGGCACTCCACCAGCTACTACACCGGCGTTGCCGCTTCTCCACCAGGGCCGTCGTCTGCTTCAGCCAACCCGGGCCTTGCGTGCGCAGCTGCGATGGGGGGCTTGGTATGTTCTCATTGAGTGGGCAGGATTGCCAAAGGCTGACGCTACATGGCAGCTGCTGGAGGACATCCGCGTTGAATTCCCTGCCTTCCAGCTCAAGGACGAGCTGTTTGTCAAGCGGGGAGTGATGTTATGACCGGCAAAGTGTACAAATGCCGGGGCAAGCCAAGTGGCTAGGATCGGGTCCAGCAGGACAAGGCTGGACGTGATCACCAGGTGTAGAGCGCCTGGACATATCTATTTTTATCAGTTTGGGCTTAGTCGAGTTTGGGTTAGTTTGGACGCTTGGTTAGTTTGGATTGTTAGTCCTCGAAATCAGGGATAGTTAGTTAGTCGATTGCTATAGTTTGTCAATTGCTATATGTATTGGACTCTATCGTTTAATGAAAGTCAGCCAGAGATAGATTTATCTCTCTGCTCCCGGGCGCATGAGCTGATACATACTGACCCGATGTCAGAACAAGGATGGCCCGATCTTCATGGCAGTAGGTCGATAATCTTGATAACTTGCTAAAGAACAGCAAAGATAACTAGCTTTATACCTGGCCAAGGTTGGATGCGACCAAGCGACGGGGAGAGAGGCACCGAAACCGCGAAGATTTCGACTCGTTCTGCGAACGACCGGAGAACCACAATCGGAGCTAATCCATACAAAGATGGGGCAGCCGTATTGGAACCCGTAGAGCACGAATTAGTGGACCTCAGAGAGATCTCTTCACAAGTCCAAGAAGAACAAGGAAGAACAGGGGTTGAGTAAGCACTCGGCAGCTCGGCTGCAATTTCACTTGGATTATCTCAAATCAACAAATGTTGTTGATAGCTTACACATAGGGGGATATTTATACTAGGAACAACCCTCCTAGATAGGTGAAAACATGAAAAGAAAGTGAATACATCGTCAATGTGAAAGGGTATCCACGGGATGGACTCCAGAGCTGATCCCGCGTGGCTGTTTGACTTTTGCGCAGTCTTCGGTGTTTTGATCATAACTCCACCTAGGAAACTCCAAATGATGCAGGGTTCGATGCATTGGAAAGCTGACTTGATAAGCTTTCACACCATATATAGCATGCTTCATGAAACTTTGTAGAATGATACAGTTTTACACGAAGATTTGGACTTCAAGCAGACTGTCGACTCTGGGAGCAGTGTTCACTAAAACATGTCGATTCCTTCACACAGAAATCTAAATATGTTGATTCGGGTGTCATTGGAAAGTAGACTTCAAGAGCTTTCCAACAAATGCTCATTCGCCTTCATAGCTTTTGGGAGTCAAAAGATATGACCAATTTTTCAGACGGTTTTGCAGGACTGGCTTAGTGCGAACGTGATACTTCTCTGTGATCTCCTCCTTGTGGGTTCTTGTTATCCTCCTTGGTGAACCTAAGCAATAGCAACATACAAGACTTAGGTAGTATATAATTCTCATTAAGAACTAAATGATTTTCATAAAGTAGTGCGTGCACCTCTTGTTGTATCTTCTTAGCTCAGCTACGAGTGATTGGTCCAGTAGAGGTCGGCATAGAGGTTGGAGATGTAGCCGATGAAGTGGCTGGCGTGGTCATATCATGAGCGCTAGCTCTCAGTTTCTCTCCCACGCAGAACTCATGCCACGGCGCCACCTGTACGTCGTCGGACGTTCAAGCCCCGACCTCCCATCCGCCATAGCTACGACCTCCGAAGCCTACGCCTCAACAAGAAACTTATCAAATACAGTATTTGAGAGAAATTTATAAAATTCATGCAACTGATGCTAGAACTTTCATCTTTGCCAGATCAGATGAGTTCATTAAAATAAATTAAAATAAGCATCGAAAGAATAAAATAATAATGGAATAAAAAGAAGAAATAGGCAACCACCTTAGCACCCAGATGCTTATAAGAGATTCCAAGGTAAACAGTGCAAAACCATAAAGACAAAAGAACCTGCAGTACTCCAAAAATATGACTATTAGTTCTCTCTGAAGGGATTTCAAGCTTTAAGGGTCACGAACTGAGGTAAATATGCCATTTAAAAAATAATGCAGGACAGCTTACGCCAGCAAATATATTTCCACCTAAAACTTCTTTTGCAACAAGAACACCCGTGATTTGGTAAAGAAATGGTGGTGAGAAAAATAGCAGAGGGAATTCAGAAAAAAACAGAACCTTACTAATTATTATACTCACGTGTGAGTTTTCCCTCTAAATATTATTGGAGGTGCAATTGCAGCAATGGCACAAAAATCCAACATGAACCTAGCGCATATCAAGCCACTGTGATGCTCAGTACATAGAATTCCATTATATAATAACAAGATGAAGAGTGAGAAAAACTTTTAAATAAAAAAAGAGAAATTCAAGCTAGGAAAATATATTAGTAGAAATGTTACTGTTCTAGAATTTTCCAATATTTTAAATTTGAGATTCATGAAACTTTTTTTTTTTTTTTTTTTGAGAAACTTAACTAAACACACAAATAAATTACCAAGTAGAAAACGAACAACTGGTCGAAGGTTACCACGCTGGCAGTTCTAGACAACAGATGGCAGAGAACCAAGTTCAAAATTTGCATGTATCTATAAATTGCTTTTTAATAATGACCGAAACTTGTAATAGTTTGAAGAAACCTCATCGTACCAAAGTACATATAAAAAGAGGACACCCGGATATTGCATAGATCACACAGCAAGGAGGGAAACAACGATATCTGCATCTGCAAGTCAGAACTATTAGAAAAAAATGCACATACACATCTATTCTATTTTATTATAAAAGTGCGAACCAATTGTAAATATATTGTCAGCTTAAAATTTCCCTAGGACTACAGGAACATATGAAACACCCGTGTTCCTCTCTTCCCGCTCCTCGGTACCCTCGGTTTTTTTTTTCCACGCGCGGCGCGCGTACCCACAGCTAACGCCGCCAACCCTTCTTCGTCCTCATGAGTCGCGACGCTTCGTGGCTTACTGCCTTCGGTTGTTCGGAGTAGCGCAAGCAGGAAACCGACCAACACAGTCCTTCGCCTGTCGTCGTTCTCAGCCAGCCAGTCGCACGGCACTGCCCATCGCAGTCCTTCGCCCTTCGTCCTCACGCCGACTGGACGCCGGCAGCCATGCCGGCTCGACACCGTATCGGCCAATTACGACCTGCTCTGGCCGCCGACTGCTGGCATGGAGAGCTCGTGACCACTGACCACAACGGCGTTCGATCGATCGCTGCGGCGCAAAAACAGAGGAGCAGCGAGGAGGAAGAAACTGAAGAACCAGGTCTCCTCGGCCATCGCCGGTGTCGCCTGCATCCTCGACGCATCCATACAACCAGGTCTCCGATTCCTCGAGGATCGGAAGCGCTACGTCAACGATGAGGTCGTAGTGCTGGAGATGGACTCCGGCGAGTGCACCGTTGACGAAATGGCCGGGTTGGGAGGACGATGTCGCGTTGGCGAACAGACGATCGGAAGCACTACTGCAACGATGAGGTCGTAGTGGTGGAGATGGACTCCGGCGAGTGCGCCGTTGACGAAACGGCTGGCTGGGGAGGACAATGTCGCGTAGGCGAACAGGGACGTTCCCAGCACATTGGTGCATGCTCGCTGCCCGGTTTCCTTTCATTCTCTCTCTGCATGTTTGCTGTTACGGCTAGAAGATGAACAGTACAGGCTAACAGAACATGCGCAATTGTGTGCTCATCCATGCAGAAACTTGTGAAAATGTGAAGAAAATAATAATTGATCCAAATAATGTAAAACTATTTTTGTTACATTCATAACTTCATCTCCTGCCTGTAAAAAATATGGTTGCAAACTAACCAAAATTTCTTCAATTTTAATAATTTTTTATATGCATTAGTTTCCTTATTATGCTGACGAAAAATATTATATTTGTGTAAAAATGATAGAAGCGTTTTTTAATATTTTACTTTAACAAAAATTCTTCACCTTACGATGATTTTTCTGTTTAGTTTCCTTATGTTGGTGAAAAATAAGATGAACGGTACAAGCTAACAGAATATGCGCAATCCAAGCACAAACTTGTGAAAATAGGAAGAAAATAATAATAGATCCAAATAATGTATAATTAATTTAGTTACATTCGTAACTTTATCCTCTGCATGTGAAAAATATGGTTCACTGTGTTACTCTAACCATAATTTGTTCAATTTTAATGATTTATATGCTTTAGTTTCCTTATGTTGACAAAAAGTATTGGTTTCAAAAAACATGAAATACTAGGAAATGATGATAAATGAAAACAAGCTAATAAATAGCAAACAAAAATGACACATGTTTACTAGGCACGTGCGTGCCGCACATGCATGTTAACTAGTATACACTAAAGAGAGAGAGAATTGACTGGATGTTAAAATACTGGTCACCACCAGTATGAATTGATTTCCACTAAACAGCAAACAGATTCCAAATGAGTCAGGCAATCAGTCTTGGAAAAGGGAGACCTTACCATGCTCGGAGAGAAAAAGAGAACGTGGGGAAGACATGACAATACGGACAAGTAGCCGGCAAAGAACAATCCGTGAAATCGGCATCCACAAAGTTGACGGTGGCGGCGACCCGCTTAAATGCCAACGCCAGCAACAAAGCGCAGCAGCAGCAGCCCAGGGTGGCAGTGGGGCACATCGGCACTGCAAGGACAACAGCCGGGAGCGAGGACAAGCGAGGGCGCGTCAGGAGGCCTTGCACAGTGGTGATGTGGCTGGCTGGGTTCCTGGCTCTTCATCCTCCTGGCGGCGCATTGGGGGTTGGGTGGGGGGTTGGTGCGAGCGGACGGGATCGGATCGTGGATTTGGATTGGCGAGGTGAGGGGGCTGAGCGAACGGGAGAGGGGTCGATGCGGGGGGGGAGGAGAGGTTGGCGGCGTGGCCCTTGTGGAGAGGCATCGGGTGGGAAAGAAACCGCAGCGGGCGTGTGTGGGTACGCCGGGGCGGGTAAAGTTTTGGCGGGTGAAAAGAAACATCGAGGAGGAGGAGGCCGCAACGTGAAACATAGATGTTTCATATGTTCCTGACATCCTTTTTCTCAGGGTCCACTTGTCAATCAGAGTGGGTACGAAAGTTTTCTTTGCGTTACAAATGATTTCCAGTTTCTTCGCTACTTTATAATATAGATTTTAGAACAATAATATTTTATATTAGTGGTGTTGCACACTACTCTAAATCACTATCGGTGGCAATCCTTGGATCCAGGTCCAGTGCCACGAAATATAGTGTGTGCATGCACAATATTAGGAACAGTATACATAAGTTCATACAATTAACCCTGAATGATGGTAGATATCTCATGGTAGTATAAAGAATTTCATAGTGGAAAAATATTTGGTGGAAAAATATTTGACCAACCCCATAATATGACAAGGGAGTTGCACCACTATACTTTCATCTCAGATGTTTTGAATTCAATTTCTCACCAAAGAGTTGAATATGTGCGAAAGAATAACCAAGCCCTAACCATCTTGTGTAATCCTATTTCTTTTGAGTTTCCATGGTATGCTCTATATTCACACCCATGGTTTTCATTAGGCTACTATTATCTTATTCTCACAATCCTATCAATATTCATCAAAAAAATCCTATCAAGATAAGAATATTGGTCGGGTTTGAAAACACACCACGATTTGGCTCAAATCCACTGAATTCACACTGTACTCATAAGAATTTTCTCAAGCGCTCGACACTATGGATATCTCTCCCAAGAAAATGGGTGACACTATATTTCGTAAACAATTGTTTTGTTTAATATATGATGCCTTGTATTTCTAAATTAGAAACAGTATGTTCATTTCGTTTAAGAGGCAATGAAAAATTTGTTTTATCTTAAATAGTGGTATGATGGTTGTCAAAGCTGGGAGACATCTCTTACTGTCCAAGCCTATTGCTCGACAGTCTTCATGGATGAGTTTGGCCCAACACTTCAGAAAGCTCAAGAATTCCTAATAAATTCACAGGTCCAGTGCCTGTATCCTGTACATATGTATTATAAAATAAGAAAACATTTGCATACAATTTCTGACATGCATCTTTTTACATAGATTCGTGAAAACCATCCTGACTACAAATCTTATTACCGCCATAGATCCAAAGGATCATGGACACTTTCAACAGTAGATAATGGATGGTCTGTTTCTGATTGTACTGCAGAAGCACTGAAGGTAAAGTTATGCTTCTTCTCTGATCTGACGTTCCATTTTTGTCCGGTCGCAAGCTATCGGCTTACTCTACCAGTCATTATATGATTTTGTTGAGGTTGCATATGTGCATCATACATCTATAATGTTTATTAAAATCTCCACCATTAAATATAAGTTTGATTTATTTAGGCATTGATGTTGTTATCAAAGACCTCTCCAAATCCCATTGGGAATACTGCAAAGGGACAGAGGTTATTTTATGATGCAGTTGATTGCCTACTTTCTTATGCGGTATGATTCCGTTTTATCATTTGTCATGTCCTTCTATTTTTATTTCCATAAATTATTAACCAGTAATTCTAGAATATGATATAATATAATGTAGTTTATGCTGATTAGTTTCCATGCTTGCAATATCTTTACCTCGTCAACATATTTAAAGGGTTTTAATTCAGTCCATGTGACTAGTTTTCCATTTCTGTCTAATGAACCCATACCTAATGAACCACCAAAACATGTAGTTTGTGACCTAGTGACCAGTTGTGCTGAGGCATTAGGTACGTAAATTTTAAATGGGCCAAGGGATACCTCAGTTTGAGTCTCTGTTCCGAACTTTTATCAAAATATTTCATGTCTTGTCTTAGTGTCCAGTTTAACGTCTTCCTACTAGAATTTGAAAGACCATGTTACTGCTACTGGCAAGCACGTTGCAGTGAGCTGTCCATGCCAGTTGCCGTCATTATAGATGGAAAACAGTAATTAAAAGTACACAAATATGATCCAGCAACAAAAAGAGCACACATATTATCCAACAACAATACAATATAACTCTCAACCATGGATTACATCATAAATGAAACAATTAATCCTACTAGTGACTGCTGCATTGCCACGTCTACAATATGACAATTGTGCCACAGTACCAATAACATTACTGAATTATCTACTGTTCAACACAAATTGTTGAGTATGCCATGAGAATCAGGTTTTCGGGAGTTTTCTCAACAACATGGTTTCGATATTCTCCTACATTTAAATTGAAAATGTCAGTGAAGTCCCTCCATGTGGTCACGAAAATATTATTAATACGTCCTAAATTTTCTTAAATTATTGTGTCTTTGTGTAATGCTTTTTCCCCTTTTTGTATTCTCAAAAAATTAGTGTGTTGCATGACAAATATAAGGTTATTGATTACATTGTTTCCCTCTCAAGAACAATGATGGAAGCTTTTCTGCGTCGAGCCAAAGAGATCCTCAAAGTTATTGGAGGTGTGTATTTTTTAGCTGTTTTTGCAAAAACATATGAAGAGCTCCACTTCAATGTCGGATGGGTTTAGTCCAAGGGAGAATTTGTACTTGATCAGTTAAGAAAAACATCCAAAGCTTCCAAAAATGTGAATCAACTAGATCTTGCTTAAAGTTTAATGATGTAAATAGTATAATTACCAAAATTTTAAACTGATCCCCTGGGTACTATTACAATTTTATTTGGGCAGAGTAATATAAAACTATTAAATTATTAAGTTTTGTTTTCAAAGACATGTCTGTTAGCCGAAATTATTCATATGATGTTAATATCATGCCCAACTACAAGCTAACTTGGATTTTGTTGGCAATAGGTTTTGAACCCTTCTGAGTGTTTTCAGAACATTGTTGTTGACTATCCGTAAGCATTGAAAATATCTTCTTACATGTAGAATATACAATTGATTATTTGTTTGAATATTTGTGGGTGCTAATTCATCATCTTCAACCAAATGATAGGTCTGTTGAATGCACATCATCAGTGCTACAAGCACTCATTATGTTCAAGGAGCTTTATCCAGGATACCGTAAAGAAGAGATAGCAAAATGCATTGAGATGGCTTCCAGTTTTATTGAGAAACAACAACAAAAAAGATGGCTCGTGGTCTTTAACAACATCCTTGTTTGTTGATCTATAAATTATTCAGCCTTTAAATGAGTGAAATTTAAAACCTGATTACTTCTATTTCAACAGGTTTGCAATTTGGGGTATATGTTTCATCTATGGGACATTATTTGCAGTAAAAGGATTAGTTGCCGCTGGAAAAACTTATGAAAATAGTAAAACCATCCAGAAAGCATGTAGCTTTCTATTGTCAAAACAGCTACATACAGGTGGATGGGGTGAGAGCTATCTTTCTTGTGAAACAAAGGTAAATGCTATGATTCCATATTCTTTTTACAAACAAGGGCTACAAATCTTTGTTTTAAAGGGAGAAGAGACATACCCATGGCATATATGTTCTCCCCTGTGGAGGAGCCCAAAAAAAACACCCATGTTACTTCTTAGCCCAAGACATTGGCTTTAGCGGTATTAGGCGATAAATGCCAAGGGTCATTTCCTATTCATCATATAGTCAAGCACGTCTAGAATCATCCCATGGAGTGGCCCCAACCTTTGGGAGAGGATGGATCTGCTTCTGGACCCATGCAAGCATGTCTTCCTAACCTTAGCTTACCAAAGCAATAACCAAGAAAAGTTAACATTGCCAGAGAAATTCAAGCCCTTCCACATCATAAATCTCATATGAGTGTTTGCGAGTGTTACACTCGCAAAAGTTTTGCCGAGTGTTTTTCGCCTTCGCGAGTGTCCTAGACACTCGGCAAAGCCTCCGTTTCCGGTAGTGATTGTGCACATCCTTGACCATTGGAGATGCTTTGTTAAAGATTCAAGTATTACAATATTTCCAAATCCACCAAGACCCTATACCAACGAAAGAGTTGAAGCCCTATTCTAATTGTTGATTTATTGGTGTCCACGATGCCACCAGTTTCATATAAATCAATTAATTATCATTTTGTGAAGCCATGAAGGCTTAAGCATGTGAAGGGCTGGTTCTTTCCAAACATATGTTGTGATGACATAGCTGTTGAGGATATGCTAGGCCATCTCATTGTCTTGATTGCAAAATGCCTAGCATGTGAGATATGTGTACTAGTTGGTTGACGGTCCAACAACAAATATTGATATAGGAAGGGAACCCACGGCAGCCATAATTTCTTCGAATTTCTCAAAACTAACAGCAAATGAATTATGTCTTGTTTGTGAACTTAGTCAAAAACATTATACTGGATGGCAAATGTATATGCTTGTTGATCTTGTTCATTTAGTGCCAACTCCATTCCATCCGAGGTGTCCCTACATTGCAAGTACTCTTGAAGATCATGTGCCACTGTATGCTGCTTGAGGCCTTAATTTGGTAATGTAGAACCAAAGTTGGTGCAGTTATGCTCTGCCATGGTATACCCAAGTGGTCACACCAGTTTCTAAATGACTGTGATGTTGGCATGGATCGGTATTTGAAAACCATCCCTTGACTGATTGGACCCTTTTGGAACCACAACCAGTTCATCCTCAATTCCTAGCTAGCATCTACACGTTGTGAATTCCTCCACATATTCTGTTCCATGCAACTAGCCTACCATCTTCAGGTTCTTAATTCCTATTCATCATAATATATGCATGCCCCATATGAAACAAGGCATTTATCCTTCTTGGTTTGTTCCCTGCCTCAACATCGGAAAGCTTGTCATTTCTTGTCGACTGCCTGAACATTAACACATTTTATGAATGTTCATATAAAAATTAAATAGTAAAACATTCCAACCTGGCTGTTTATCCACTACCTTCTCAGTCCAGTGTAGGAAGTTGGCCTTGCGAAGTAATCTGACTTAGATAGGAAGCCATAGAAAGCTGTATGGAAACCCTGACAAATGTTAACTGTTATTACAAACTCGACAGTGAAATTTTGAAAGACCAAAAATTCGTCCACATAGTTTGATGTTTTGTTGTTAAATTTTTTAATCATCAATTTAATATTATGCTATAGTTTGTGGGTAGGAGATGAACTATACTTCGAACTGTCCTATTTTAATGACTGATAAATTGTAAACACCATTTTGTCCATATCTTAACAAAGTATAGGACTGATTCCACTCTTAACACTTGGCAGACGTTTGTGGGTGCTAGTAGTCCCCATGCAGTGAGCACAGCTTGGGCAATGTTAGCTTTAATATATGCTGGACAGGTATATAATTTTTATGTATTATGGAAAAATATTTTATAATTTTTTTATGATTTCTTCTAATTAATTCTTATTCTGGGCATGTTATCTAGGTTGAACGAGATCCAACACCATTGTATCATGCTGCAAAAGAATTGATCAATATGCAATTAGAGTCTGGTGATTTTCCCCAACAAGTAAGTTTTTTTTTTTTTTTTGAAAACATAAATGTGAATTCCAATTTCTTGCAGCCACATAATACTCACTCGTTCCTTTCTATAGTCTTTATCTCGAAGTTGATAAGATGTAACTCCTTCTGAATGTATTAAGCATTTTAAGTGAGCAATATAACAGCACAATTTTTCATACACACATTATGAACAGCTACAAAAATACTGATAGGTATGATTGACAACATAGATATACAGTGCCATATTGAAAAAACTGAATTGGTAGTACTACTAGTATTAAACAATAAGTAGACATGAGCAAACCCAGAAAAACTCATTAAGTTTAAAAACTCATTAAGTTTACTAAAGAAGCTGCCCAGGCTTATTGAAAAAAAAGGATAACACATCTATAAATGTTTGAAGCCAGAGTTATGCTGAACAAGCTTCATTGTGGGCTAATGTTATGCTTCTCATGAACATTACTAAATGGTAACCCCTTGCCCAGGTCACTATACATAACAAGCGATAGCATCCACGTAGGTTGGGGTTGGGGCTGTTTGGAGGCATTGAGGCAGGGCACATGGCCAATTGTGGCTGGTGCACGAGGAATTTAGTTTCAATTTTTAATTTCAAATATACTTTCACCTATACTAGTTTATATGAACCATGGAGTTGTTTAGAATAAATGTAACAGATAAAGTTAGAATATGTTCATACTAGGTCAACATTATGTATATAATATTTCAGTATACTGGTTCAATGGTTGAACTAGATTTTGCAAAAATGATAGATCGAAACCTTCAAAAAAATTTAATATTTATTAGAGAGGGAAAATTAAAACGATGATGAAAGGCTGGAAATTTGTAATAAAATCAAAAACTTCAAAAATAAAATCACAAGGAAAAAAATACTTTAGTGCTCTTTTTGTCTGACAAGCTACTCTACTCATAAAAAAGTCTAGGTCACCTTCCATATAGACGATCGTTTCCATTCTATTAAATAAAAAAATTACAATGCCAAACATTTCAGTGCTGATTCGCTAGTGTGCCCTAGGTATGTTTTACCAATTTACCTCAGCATTTTGTTCGTTGCTACAAATTTCTTTTGCCAAACTATTCAATTAAGAAACTAGAAGGATAATCATGAAGTGGTAGGAAGTTGCCACTAGACAATGCAAGCTGTACCGTGTTTTACATCAATACAGGTTGTGCATGTTTTGCTGTGCCATTAGGTAGATGGCTGCAGTTCATCTATCTTGATCAAACTTGTCTTTTACAGGAACATGTTGGATGCTTCCACAGTAATATATACATCAATTTCGGTAACTACCGCAACTTGTTCCCCATTTGGGCTCTAGGGGAGTTTCACAGCCGACTTCTTAAAAAAAGGAAGTGAAACGAATATGTACATTGTGTTTGCCTGTGCTCGGTATTAGTGTTTGCTGCAGCTGCAGTAAAGCACTACCGAGCAAAAGCCTCCAAAATGCAGCATATATATGCAAAATTATGTATGGGAAAACGTTGTCGGGCAAGTTATCATGTAATAAAATGGGGGCAATACTATATATAGATCCATATATAGTAAATAAGTCATAGGTATTCTTCACAGATAATCACTCGTTGTTCCGAACTATATTTATATGTATGGTTTCTTTTTATATGGTGATAATAAGCTTAAGGAATCTATTTATGGGAATACATGATCCTTGTTGAAATATATGCTCTATTACAAGTGAAGCTATGCTCTATTACAGTAGCAGAGATCTCGGCATCTAAATTACCGTGGAGGCTTTGCATGGCGGGAGCAAGAAATAGACAGATTCCTAGACCAACAAATCCTTGTTACCATCTCTACTACTAAAAATTACCAAGAGGTTTTACCATGGGCCTGTTTGTTTCCATGGAAATGGGCGGATTTGCAAACACATTCCAGGCAAGCTTGTTTGGCAAGGCATGGAATTGGAAAGCAAGATTCCATTTTCCACCTCTTGGAAAATTAACCTGCATCAAATTCATGCCATGCGGGCGGAAAAGGATCCCATCCCGACTCATCCCTGACCCCGAACACCCCCAAGAGCCCGATGCCGAGCGCCTCCTCTCTGCTCTCCCTCAATGACATGGCTAGGGTTTCTACCAGAGCTTCCATTCAAAACTTATCACACTTCTCCTTTGGACCTTCTAGCATTGGGTAGGTTTCAGACTCTATACATCATGTTACCACTTAGTAGAGTCATGTGTTTTCAATAAACAGTCGCTACCCCCTGGTATGTGTCGCTTTCCTAATCAAAATATAGGAGAGCACCCCTTCTCCCGGTTACGAGGGTCATTTTGCCGTCTTTTTCCTGCAGCCGAACGAGGAAGGGACAACGGCGTCCTTCTCCCTCCTCCGCTCCTCCCGCCCGGATGGAGTCTTGATCACCAACGACATGCCCACCCACCGAATCGAGCCTTCACCAATCCTGCGTGCTCCTAGTTGATCTCTGCCACTGTAGCTGTCATCCCCATCAACCGGTCCACTCCGACCGTTGTGGTTTGCCACAGCTCCATCTTGATCTGGATCAAGGTAATCCTTTTATTTTGAGGTAAGATTGGTTGTATTCAGTCACAAGTTCATAGTACATAATTTCCTAGATACAACCAGGGGAAACAATGTCGGCGGACCGAATAAGCGAGAGCTCACCCGATCGAGCCAGCACATGAGCCAACTTATTTGCATTACGACTTACATGAACGAAAGATAAAGAAGAAAAATTACATCCCAGTAATTTAATATCGGCTACTATGGAGCCCGTTGTAGTTCTATCTCTAGCGGTGAATTTATCTTCAAAACTAGGTTAAGGTAATCAGATTGCAAGACCACATTGTGGAAACCTTCTTTGAGTGCGATAACAACGGACAACGCAGAGGCAAGAGCCTCTGCAACACCACGGTGAGGTTATGCCATGAAACGACTTGCCCCCCTCCGGCGCTGCCGCCTCGCCGCGGGCGGCTCGGGCGGCGAAACCCTAGCCGCTGCCACCGCAACTCCACCCCTCCCTTCCCTCGCCGCTGCCAAAGGGAGTGGCCGAGAGGCTCGCATGGCTCCCTATGATGGCGCGGCGGGCCCTTCGCCTGCAGGTCTCGAGCCCCTTCGTGCGGGTTGCGTTCTTGGCGGCCGGGCGACAACGCGGCTCGGCGCGGGCATCGCGGCGGCTCCATCGTGTCACATCATCGCTCCTCCCCCCTCCACCCTCTTCAACAAAGTCTTTGGCGGAGGTCGGCCCGCACCTGGACTCCATGAGCCCGTGGTGCCATCCTAGCGGCCCGTGCCGATCGATGGCCGGCTGCTGGATCCGTTCCCCCCGTGGCCGGATCTGGCGGCTCTTGTCGGCGATGACGACATGGCCCGGCTGCGGCGGCGAGGCGGCGATCCCCAACATTGGGAAGGCGCCAGGGAGGTTTCGCAACTACTTCCGGTGACGACATCTTTAATTTTCGTTCATGTTTTCATATAGCTATTGAGACTCGAGTCACCTTGGCTTCAATTCGAGGATTCTCTTACTCGAAGACGGATTCCATCTATACATTGTTACGGTGGATTATGCACGTGTACCTATTAGCTACTTTGTAGCATGGTATCTCTGAGATGAGGTTCGAGACGGTTTGCTAGTCTTGGAGTTTGTGGCCGATCGAAGTGGGTCAAGTCTGGCCTGTATGGAAGCATTGACTTGGTAAGAAGGGGGAAGCAAAGACCGAGTGACTTCGTTTTTGTAGTACTAGGTACTGATTCATCGGCTCCGTGAAGAAATTCCTAGGTCTCGACCTTAATTGGTTGTACTGCAATGGCCTTCTTGAAGGCATTGTTTGGGTTAAGATGAATTACTCCCTCAGGTGAAAACCTCTGTCCTCGTTGGAGGCATTGTCTTCGGGAGCCTAATTCGTAGTTGAAGTGTTGCTATGGTTAGTGATGGAGCTGAAGGTGAAGACATATGTTGTAGTTTGCTGCGGCAAGAATTTTTAGGTCTTGTCGTTCTTGGAGGTGATGACACATGTTGTTCTTTTATCTGTTTCTTTCTTTCTTTGGCTATGTGCATCCTAGTTATGCGAGGGCCGGGTTGGATCTTAGTATGATTGTATCACCTTGATGTAATTGTCTAAGATCAATAAAGCTTCCCTTTTCAAAAAAATGCCATGAAACGACTTACAACAAGCCATCAAGCACATACCCATATAATTTTGAAACACCACCCCAAGAGCTGAATTCAAAGAAGAGGCAAAATTGCCGCATCAACATTAGGCCTACTTTGGGAACAGGTGGAGATTGGCCCCGGTAGCAAAGCCCCGACGGGGATTTAATTGGCTGGTTGTATCCCAGGGAGCCGTTCCCCCTTCCCCGTCCCCTTCAGCGATGAAAACGGACGGAAACGGACGGAAAAACCTCATTTCTACTTCCATTTCTATATTTGTTGGCGGAAACGGGATCGGGTTCGGAAAATGCGGGTTCGGAAAACGGAATCGGGATATGCGGGTGCACGGAAACAAACCTATACGGACGGAAATTGAACGGAAACGGTCGGAAGCCGGGAACTTAAGCCAGAATAACATGGTGCCGCAACCATCCATCTCTTCGGCCCTCCAGCTAGCGGCTACCTTCAGTCATGCCATCACACTTTCCAAAGATCATCCATCTCATCAGGATCACTTTCACTATCATCATCTAGGTGAACATCATCTACGTGGATGGAATGCATTTACGATCTAAAAAGACAAGACATATATTAATTGATGATCAGTACATGTACAGGTGTACAACAACACCATATTAGATGCGTAGATCTCGTCATTAGCTTTCCAGAAAGGTGTGGTTTGCTGAAAACGGAGTCTGGACGAGGAAGTTATGGCCTGCTGTAATACGGGAAAAATGCGGTAAAATACGGAACAATTCCGACCAAATACGGGATTCCGGAAATACGGACGGAAAAACGCCGTTTCTACTTCCGTCCGCATTCCGATAACCTCCGTCCCGGATTCCGACCCGATTCTGGATTTTCGAAAATGCAAAAACGGACGGGTCAAATGTAGAAAACGGAACGGGAAAAAGGGGAAAAGTTCCGTCCGTTTTTCAACGCTAGTCCCCTTCCCTGTGGCCGTTTGGAAGCACGTACAGAATTTGCATGTACAGAATGCACGTACAGAATTTGCATGTCATGGCTATATTGATTACGAGCTTGCATTGATGTCTTAGAAAATCAAGAAAAATCAGAATGTCAACCACAACATTACAATTTGAGAAAAATGGTAACAAATTGTGAACGATGCAGTTCTAACTAAAATAGAAGAAATTGTGAGAGGTAGAGACTGTCTATTATTGGAACTAATAATATCCGTAGCATGATGGTCCAAAGGCAGAATATCAGCTGATCCTTCTCTATCAGAATATTTTGTTAACGTAAACTAACACGTCGATACAACATAAGCATCCAAATTCCTTGGGTCCGGATAGAATGAAGCCAAACAAATACTAGTATGCGTGCTCCACACATCTGTTGAGGAAGAGAAGGACATCTCGCCTAGGATGATTCAACTTGGCAAAGAAAAATAGGAGAGAAAACAAAATTGGTCCCCGTCAACATGTGCAGCAAACCACCGGTTCCCCTTTCTTTAGCACAACTTGGCAGCACTTTCACACACACTGACACTGCTTATCATCAGCAGCAGCAACACGAAACCCGACCACGGTAGAGTAGAATCTCAGGAAGAACAACACGAAACGTGTCAAAATTCAACTACAAAAATAAGTAAATAATATATTGGCATCTAGCAACTGAAGAAAAAGGTTTAACTATTTGATCCTGTATTAAGATATCCATAGTACTAGTCTTCTTGTTAGTGGGCTGCGTTGTTGGGCCAAAATCAAAAATCTGTTCCTAAGTTTTATGGGCCACGACTAGGGCCATGGCCCTGCTGGCCCTAGGCCTGGGCCCGCCCCTGCCGATGAGTGATGAAAAGACACCTGTCGGATGGCTGATAGGACACCTGTGTCGGCCTATGGTCTGCCGACAGGCCATAAGCGTACTGGGAGGCCGATAGCTACTGTCGGTTCTCAGCAGCCGATAGCATGCTATATATTTACAATTCTTATAATCTAGATGACAGATTTATTATTATTCATTAAAAATTATTACTTTAGAAAAATCTGATAATGCCGACGACCACGACGACAACACTGCCTGCTTGTGGCTCTGGTAGATCAGTCGATCGAGCCAAGACAAAAGCACGGGTGGCTAAACAAAGAGATTGCAGGGGCGTCTCTGCCTCTCCGGGGACTCTGAATGTGAAATCTCCAGCTTGTTCATCCCCATCTGGCCATCTGCATCCAACCAACCTGCCAGTTGGTGCACTGCACTAGTGGCTGGCAGCTTCGCTTTACAGCTTCACAACATCGTATTTCGACAGGGTTTGTTTGGTTAACGAGAAGAGGAGGATGGAACAAACAAATCTGTGAAAAGGAATGAAATAATGACAGTGCTGCAACAGAGAGACCAGGTTCCCTAGCTTGGAATTTTGAGAAGTCGGGCTTTGTTTTCTGTCAAGAGTGCATACAGATTGGCTATGAGGAGGGAACATGGTGAAGGAGCAATTGATACTAGTTCTACTCCTCCTTTTTTTCGAGATCGGGCCATTCACCCGTTTTTCATTAAGAGGAAAGCAAGTTCGTGTCAGGAGTAGGCCGTTCTCTTTGTTGGGCTGTGTAGTGTTACTGGGGCCAAGGCCCATCGCTTGTACTAGCTGGCCTACGCGCCATTGAGGGATAAAAGCCCCCTGTAACCTCCTGACGAAGGCATCGATGAACAATCTAGTAACCGACTCCGTAGCTTAACGGCTTCGTCTGAATCCCATTCAAGCTGTTGTTCTTGTTGATTTCCCAACCTAATTCCCTCTGTATCCCGATTCCCTTCCAATTGAGCCCCTGTGCTCTAGTTATCCAGAGTTGAGTTCGTTACAATTGGTATCTCGGAGCAAGGTTACAAAGGCGGAATTTTTTTCACCTCTATGTTCTTGGCAATCTAGCGCCCGAGGTGTCGAAATTTCAGCAGCAGATGGCGACGAGCATTGAGGGGGTGGACTCCAAGGTGGATAAGTTGACGAAGCAGTTGCAGAGCTTCGAAAGGATGATGGGGGACATGTTTGACAAGCTGACCACCATGGATCGCTGGAGGGGCGACGCGGACAAGTCGCTCTACGCTCTACTCCAACGGACTTCGGCGACATCCGTCGACCTTGGACTGGCTGCGGCGCGATTGGAGCGCCTAGAGGCGCGCCCACCGGCGGCGGCGGCTACCGTGCTGCTTCCGCACCCTGTGGCTTCGACGGCACCGGCAACCCAGGCAGCACACAAAGTGCTCGACCTGAACTTGACTCCAGAGCCCTCGGCGCGCCCATCTGCATCGGGTGGGGAGTGGCCCAGCAGGCACCACGAGGTTGGCGGGGGTTCCAGGAGCCTTTTGGCACCTTCCCGCCACTGATACAGCAGAGTATGTTCGAGTTTCATGAACATCCCATTCCTGTTGATCGCCCTGTTTCCATTGAGCGTCATGATTCTGTTGATTTTGTACCTCGCTCAGCTCCGCACCCTAAGATTGATTTCCCTAAATTTTGTGGCGAGAACCCGAGGTGGTGGCTCGATCAGTGCGAGATGTACTTCGAGGTGTATTCGGGGCATCCAGCAATTGTCAGGCCCCCACTTTAATGGGTCCTTAATCTCACGTATTTGCGCCAGGATCACGCACAAATACGTTTATTAGTCACAAATGATGGTACACAGATATAGAGGAAAATCTGAGCTTTAATATAGGATAGAAAGTCTTACATTGGTGACTAAGGAGGTCACCGATCTGGGTTACAATATCAGAGTTAGCCAACCGAGAAGCGGTGGATTAACTATGGCACTGCCTCATACTCCATAGGCAAACTTGAGCATGGATGAACCCTAGGCTTCAACGTCTTTCTCCTAAACAAACGCCTTGCGAACTCCTACGAAATGCCGGTCCTTTACCTTGTTGTCAATCTTACCTTCTGAGGTGCCGATGTCTGTAAAAACAAAGGGGTGAGTACAAACGTACTCAGCAAGTCCAAACCAGGGGGTGGATGTGAGTATTAGGGGTTGGGCCCTAGCAGAGTCTCTAAAACTGCTCTCGCTAGTTCCCGGGTTCACTACTACACAAACGACTTCTCTTCTCGAGCCTAAAAACACGGTTACTCCCGGTTGAAAATTGAACAGGGAATAAACGGACCTTTATTCCCTACTGGACTCTCCGGTAGGAATAAACGCCACGCAGCCATAGGACCCAGCGCGCCCAGGGACCTCTACTCCCGGTTGGAGTCTCCAACCAGGAGTAAATGTAGACCTTTTAGTCCCCGTTGTTAACCCAAACCGGGAATAAACATCTACTCCGGTGGAAACACCAACCGGGAGTAAATCGATGGAGGGATGTGAAAACCACTGCCAAAATTTCCATGGCCCGCCAAATTTTTCGTGGCCCGCCAAATTTTACTCCGGGCTGGTGTTATGAGCCGGGAGTGAAAGTCTCCTAGTCCCGGTTGGAATTGGGAGCCGGGAGTAAAGGTATGAGTATATTACCTGGCTACTTCTCCTTCCTCCGTCCGCTCCTGCCTCCACCCCAAAAATAGCTTCTTCGATCTCCTTCCTTCGTCCGCTCCCTGCCTCCACCCCAAAAATAGCTTCTTCGATCTCCTTCCTTCGTCCGCTCCTGCATCCACGCCGGCCGGCCACTCCTCCCGTGCGCCCCTCCACACGCTGGGGACAAAGGGTTAGGACGAGCGCGTTGGGGGACCAGCTGGGTGGACCACGGGATCGGCGGCGGCCGGGAGGCGGCAAGCGGCGGCGCCACAGGCCCCTTCCCCGCCGCTCTATGCTCGGCGGCGGGCGCGGGCGAGTTCGGCGGCCGGGCGGCTTCACTCGCGCTCGCATCAGATCTCGGCGCCCCTCTCGCGGCAGGGTGGGTAGCCGCCGGTTGAGGCCAACCTCCTCGTCCCCATCCTCCCCGCTCCTTGACGACGGGCGCGGCCCCCTATCTCATCTCCTCCTCACATAAAGCCGACGGTCGAGCACGAGGTGCGGGGGAGGTGCGGCGGCTCTCCATGGCTACCTCTGCAGCGCCACGTTGGAGCACGAGGTTTCTTCATACTCTATTTCTTTTATTTTGTTATACACTAATTTTGCCACTTCGTTGAACTAACAAGTTCTTTCTTGTAGATCTACCGTCGTGGTTTCTGTGAGATGAGCAGAGAATGGAGTCCAGCCATAGCAATGATGATTTCTGAGCTCCCTTTTTTTGTTCCGTGTTTCTATTATGAAGATTAAAAATTGAATTGCCATTTGTGATCTGATTGGAAATAACGTGTAATCTGTCAATGTAAAGATGAGATGTATAGCTTGTGATGTTGATTTTTTATTTGATTTGAAAAATATGTGTACCAAATATGAATTTCAATCAAAGATAAATTGTGCCCGCACCAAGAATTGTGAAAATTGTTGATTATAGCAAGCATTTTTTGGCAAGAATTGAAATGAAGCAAAAATGGTATATACCGGTTGGAAAAGAAAAAAAAAAAAAAAAAAAAAACCCTTTACTCCCTGTTGGAGATAACAACCGAGAGTAAAATACATGGTCGACACGTGCCGGCAGGGAGCTTTACTCCCGGTTGGTACCCCAACCGAATAAAGCTCCTACCTCTATTCCCGGTGCGAATACTTCTATTCCCCAACTCGTATTCGGTTTTATAACCGGGAATAGAAGGGGTTCCTAACCGGGAATAAAAGTCTGTGCTGTAGTAGTGGTTATATCTTATCATTATCATCATCATGGTCACAAACAGGTTAGTCATATAGTGTGAAGTCTAATCATAGATGATCTTGCCTAGCATCTGCCCATTCCAAGGACGTGGCTATTCGAATAGATTTAATTAACTCTACAGAGGTTGTACACTTTCCCCACACGATAGGCGTAGTCTCTACCATCGTCATGGCTTCAACAGGCCTAACGAGATCTCGTACCCGCTTGGTAGCCAACCTAGATATTCATATAATTCCTACCACGCTTTCGGGGGGTTGAAACTTGCTACGGAGGATGCAACCCTATGCGGAGGCGTGAGTTCGCCTGCGAGCACGACCATCCCCGCACGTACCTTCAATACACACTACGGAGGATGTCGTCCCCGTACGCAGAGGGAACCCACTACGGAGGCCGCCATCCCTATACGTAGCGAACGGTGCTACGGAGGATGCGTCCCTGTACGTAGTAAACATCTCTAAACATATTTTGTGCACATCTTGGCCAATACCATAACTTCAAGCTTACGTGGAAGATCACATAGCAACCACGCCAACCAGACCATGGGCCGTTCCTCCCGTGTCGTCTCCTGATAAACCGCTTGCCTACTCAGGCCTCCTAGGTTAGGAAATTGTATTTCAATCTAGCGGGGTGTGAGATCAAGTCGTCCCATACCGACGTGTGGCTGTATGTAATATCTCACTAGGTAGATGGTCTATGAACCGGTCCTTAGGGAGGCGAGTATCTCTCCGCAGGAACCCCTCACGGTGATTCCCGATGTGGTATTTAGGTTCATTTTATCGTCATTATCCCATAGCAATTAACATCATGGCTATTATCGTATGTCCGCAACATCTCATCATAATCTTGAGCATCTAGCTCCTCAATAATTTTGAGCACCTAGCTCCTCAATAATCTTGAGCACCTAGCTCATCAATAATCTTGAGCACCCAGCTCTTCAATAATCTCGAGCACCTTGCTCGTCAATATCACATACATACACCACACATGTATCATTCTCAAATTCACATACGATAATAGGCCATGATCTTATGATCCATTATATCATCATTTATTACTTAAATTAAGGTCATGATTAGGGGGGTAAGGACTTGCCTGGTGTGTTCTTACTGATCGGCACGATGACCGACGAAGTCGGCTTGCCTTCGGGGAAGCTCCTACGCTCGGTCGGGAGAGACTACTTTGTGCTACTATCGCGTGATAAAAAGAAAACACAAATAAACCTAGAATTTAAGTGGGCACCAAATAATGGGAAAAGGGTATGAAAATGTAGAGCATGATTTTAGAGGAATTTTGGAAGTTGAACGGAGTCGTTTGGGAGTTAGGATGGAGAAGTTATGAGTTTCCAAAAGTTTTATAAAGGAATTATAAATAGATTAAACTTTGGAAATAAATCTGAATTTTGGGTAAAAGGAATGGGGGGTGAAAATTTAAGGGTAGGGTGTTGGGTGTACCTAGTCTATTATTTAGGTAAGTTCTGGGAACTTTTATATACATGGAAAATATATTTTTGCATCTCCGAGTACACTTCTTCGTGTGGCCGTAGCAATTTAGATAGGGTGACGCGTGGGGTCCCCCATACTGGCGCTACCTGCGGTACTGTGCCATGGCCCATGTCTTTCTCGTGTGTGCACCGATCCGTAGTCCAGCACCTCCGTGCCTCTAGTTCGCATGGACCGAGTCCATGGAAAGGAGGGGGAAGGAGTAGTGTCCCTAGCATGCGGGGCCCACGGAAGGAGATAAGATTGTGTTTGAGCGTGGGCAATCGAGAGAACGTAATGAATTCGAACCAGGCTTATTCCATTGATTGACTTCAGTACTTATACAGGATGAAGGGGCGCCATGGGAACGGAGACGTCCGTTCGGGAACCGCCTATCCGCGTATCCGCGTTCCCGAATCCGATAACCCCTCCCTGAGATGTCGGTTTGTTACGATAACTACCGTTGTTACAGGGGAGATTACATTGATCATTAGATTAGATCTAAAGGTTAGGATTAATCCATGTCACTAATCCTATTGGGTGTGATCTCGTGATCCTATTGGTTCATCTCCCCGAGGAACGGATCGCTTACTAACACTCCCCCGATCGCATCCAATCTTGAGATCAATCAATAGCTTCAGGACCTCCAAAAACCTTGTAGGAAAAATATGAGGTGATAATAATGTTATTGATATGTCATTAAACTCCTTAAAACCCAGTGGGAAAAATAAGGAGAAAAGATATGACATATTTTAGATTATTGTCCATTGTAAACTTATATGGAAAAACCTTTTATAGGAAAAATCCATAATTTAGTTTAGAACACTATTATGGTCTTTTGAGCCATAATTAATATATCTCCCCAAAACCATGTTTGGAAAATATGAGGAAGAAAAATGTCTTTGATATTCCCTTTAAAAACCTCTTATGAGGAAAATAGAAATATGACATGTTTATGAATTTGATATTGCCTCATTAAAAACCTTATTATGAGAAAGTTTATAAAAACTCATAATAGGAAAAAGAGTGCAATATAATATTTTTAACACAAATGATTATTTTCAGAGAGTATCTCCCCTGAAACTTGTAAGTCTTTAAGTCTTCGCATACCAATACCATGAACAAACTTTTGGAACATCTCGGTAATGACTTAGTGAATAAATCTGCAAGATTATCACAAGACTTTGTTTGCAAGATTTTTATTTCTCCATTCTTTTGTAATTCATGAGGAAAAAACAATTTAGGAGAAATATGCTTAGTTATATTACTTTTAATATAACCGCCCCATTTGTGTAATACAAGCGTAATTATCTTCGTATATAATTGTGGGTGATTCAATGGAATCAATCCCACTAGATTGTTGTATGTGATTAATCACTCTCACGAAGCCATACATATTCACGTGATGCTTCATGTAATGCAACAATTTCAAAGATGATTTGCGGAGGTTGTAACAAGAGTCCTGTTTTAGAAGACTTCCATGATATAGTTGTCCCTCCATATAAAAATACAAAGCCTGTGCTGGATAGGCCATTATAGGGATCAGATAAATAGCCAGCGTCGGCATATCCAATCATAGTTGGATCTTGGTTTCTTTGGAAAAATAATCCAAGATCTTTGGTGCCATTGAGATATCGTAAGATATTTTTAGCTCTGTCAATGTCGTTTGGTTGGAGCGGCACTATATCTAGCCGATAGAAATTTATCTGCGAATGCAATATCAGGTCTAGTTTGATTTGCTAGATACATAAGTGCTCCAATAACACTGAGATATGGGACCTCGGGTCCCAGTACCTCTTCGTCATCGTCCACTGGTCTAAATGGATCTTTCTCCATGTCTAGAGATCGAACTATCATGGGAGTTGTAGATGGATGTGATTTATCCATATTAAATTTCTCTAATGTTTTTTTGGATATAGGCGGATTGATGCACTAAAATTCTGAGTGAAGGTGCTCGATTTGTAAACCCAAGCAAAATTTAGTTTGACCTAAATCCTTCATCTCAAATTCTGTCTTCAAGAGATTGCGTGCTTCATTGATATCATGTGGGTTGCCAATGATATTTAAATCATCCACATATACAGATATAATGCAGAATCCAGTTTGGGATTTCTTTATGAAGACACATGGGCAATCATTATTATTGGTGTATCCCTTTTGTAATAGGAATTCACTCAGTCGGTTGTACCACATTCGTCCCGACTGTTTTAAGCCATATAGTGACTTATTAAGTTTTACACAATATGTGGCGCGACTTGCTTTAGGATTCGGAGTTGGGATTCCATCGGGAACCTTCATGTATATATCCGAATCAAGTGACCCATATAAATATGCTGTCACTACATCCATCAACTGCATAGATAGATGATTTTGAACTGCCAATGCTATTAAATATCGGAAGGTTATTCCACTCATAACTGGAGAGTATGTTTCATTGAAATCAATACACAGGGTCTCTCGTGAACCCTTGTGCTACAAGTCTCGCTTTATATCTCACCACTTCATTATTTTCATTCCTTTTTCGGACGAAAACCCATTTAAATCCCACGAGGGGAAGATTTTTGAAGGTGTAGGTATTAACATGAGAACACCTTTCTTTTTGTGAGCGAGGCTAACTCTGCTTCAATTGCTTCTTTCCATTTGTTCCAGTCCGAGCGCTTTTTGCACTCTGCCATGGTCTTGGGATCTGGATCACTTTGGATGATTTCGGCAATTGTTTCGGCAAAGTATACGTCGACAATTGTAGTCTTTCGATCATATGATTCTCCAGAATCAATATAGTTTATGGAAATTTCTTGCACCCCTTGTGACGGTTCGTTATTTCCCAATACGATAGCGTCAGGGCGATCCGATGTCCCAACATCAGGTATTGAGTGCACTGTTGATGTGGGATGTGAATTTTGTATATTCACTTGGTGTTTCACAATTTGTTGTTGTGTCACATTTACTAATTTTGAATTTTTGTTATTCTGTTTCCTTTGGCGTTTAGGAGCCATATCCTGATTAGGGAGCCTTACTTCTCCCCTCTTACCTTGAACCGGTTTTACGAGGTGGGAGCTGAATAGTTTTGTTTGGTACCTCTATTCTTTTCGGGCACATTTCTAGCAGGATGGTAGGATTTAGTAACACCTTTATAATCAGTAAATGCGTCTGGCAGGTTATTTGCAATATTTTGCAAATTTATAATTTTCTGAACTTGGAGTTCAGATTCTTGTGTACGTGGATCATGAGTTGAGATGTCTTGGGCATCCCAATTTATTTCCTGGCATTCTTTATGGTACTTATCTCCCCTAATGCCGGAAATGATCTTCATTGAAGATCTGATCGTGTATCGGGCCGTAAATAGGTCCCCTGTAAGGGGCTCCAGGTATTTAATGATTGACGGTGATTGATACCCGATATAGATCCCTAATTTCCTGTGTGGACCCATAGATGTACGCTTGGGCGGTGAGATCGGTACGTATACAAATAAGAACCGATTTTCGCGGTGGGAAATACTTGGCGGATTTCCACGTACTAGTTGTAGTGGGGAAGCAAAGTATGATATCTGCAGTTGGTCGCAATTGTAGTAAGTCTGCGGCGTGTAAGACCGCATGACCCCAACATGTAGTTGGTAGATTACAATTCTGCAATATTGGTCTTGCTATTAGCTTTACTCTTTTGATAAGAGCTTACGCTAAACCATTTTGAGTGTGGACATATGGAACCGAGTCTTGAAGTTGAATTCCTAGAGCCATACAATAGTCATTGAAAAGCTTTTGAGGAAAATTCGGCAAAGATTGTCCATTCTAATAGATTTTATTTGATGCTCAGGATGATTTGCTCTAAGTCTAATAACTTGTGCTATTAGTCCGGCAAATGCATGGTTACGTGTGGATAATAAGCACACATGTGTCCATCGTGTGGATGCATCTATTAGAACCATAAAATATTTGAATGGTCCGATGATGGCGTAATAGGACCACAAATATTGCCTTGAATTCTTTCAAGGAACTTAAGTGGTTCAGCTTTGATCTTAAGATAAGATGGTCTTAAAATCAATTTCCATTAGCGCATGCGGTGCATGTAAAGTCGAAGTGTCCGGGAATTTAGAATTAGCTAAGTTATGACCATTGGAATTGTTTATAATTTTTCTCATCATCCCTATGCTAGGATGACCAAGGCGGTCGTGCCAAGTCTGGAATGAATCGACATTCTGAAAAATTATTTTATAGGTAACATGTGGTACGGGTTTGATGTATGTATAATAAATTCGGATGGTAAAGAGGAATTTTTTCAAGAAGTTGTTTGCCATATCCGGTATCTTTGATTAAGAGAAGAAATTCCTCTTTGTGTTCTTCATGTGTTTCCACGTGAAGTCCATTTTCCGAATATCTCTATAGCTAAGTAAGGTACGAGTTGAATCGGGATACAATAATGCATCCTCAATTGTAATTTCAGTACCCATGGGAAGTGTGATAGTGGCACAACCAGAGCCAACTATCGTTGCATCGCGGCCCAATCAACGATTGTTAGAATATTTCCTTGTCTCTTAGTTAGAGTTTGGAAATATTTAGTTTCCCCTAAGTATAGAATTAGTGGTGCCGCTGTCCACTAGGCACATTTCCTCCTCCATTGGATTAAATCCGTAGAAATCTATATATATGTAAAAAAAGGAATTTATTTAAAATTTGAGAATGACATATATATAATTATACATACTTTATTGATTATCAATTGTGCTTGGTATATGCGTGCTATATATAGGATATAGCGTACAAGCCACAAATATTTTACAAGACTGCTATATTTAGCAATAATTTACAACACTTTGTTTAGACATAAATGCATGAGTGCATGCATAAGTACGTAGTACTAAGGACTATGGGAGTCTAATTGAGATCTCGAACATGTCGGTGGAGGCAAACTCCATGAGCATTTTGTCTCGTGTCCATTAAGTCTTCCGTCTTACGGTTTGCTTGGTCCGGTGGGGACACTCTTGGAGCAACTAGCTTCTGCCATGTCGATGTCCTTTGGGAAGTTGAATGCATCTTCCATTTGAACGTCATTTTGGAAGTTGAAATGAGCTTCATACTTTTGTCCTTGATTTGGGCGATTGTGGCCAACAGACTTCAAGTATAAGTCAACCAAGTGACGGGGGTACGACATTTCTTGGTGATGTGGTCAGTAACAACCACACTTTTGACAAAGTTTAGATTTGTCAAAATCCTTTTAGGAATGTCCTTGCCCTTGTTTGAATCATGCGGCTTTTGCTCTCTTTTACGCTTATTGTTAAATTTTCCTTTTCCTTTACCTCTACCTTTGAATTTTCTGAATGGTCGTGTGCACTTCGGGTAATGGAGCAGCGCCCAATGGGCGTCTATTTGAGTTCAATTAAGGAGCTCATTATGCTTTTCGGACTGAAGTAGAGTATTAATTAACTTTCGAGAATAAACTTGGAAATTTCGCTCACGGTATTGTTGGTGAACGATTCTATCTGCGGGCATCATAGTAGACAAAGTCTTTTCTATTTTGTCTGCATCGGTGAGGCTCTTTTTCACAAAATTTGAGTTTGGCACAAAGCTTGTGAATTGCATGATTGTATTCCCGGCAGGACTTAAAGTCCTCAGTAGACGGAGATGGTTCCATTCATGCAAAGCTTCGGCAAGACAATTGCCTTTTTGGGTCTGTTCATAAGCGTTTTTGGAGAGCGTTCCATAAGACACGTGGATCTTCTTCCATCAAGTATTCAGACTTGAGGTCTGGATGTATATGAGCCCTCATAATGTATAAGGCGCTATATTTAGTTTTGTCGTCAGGTTCCGACGTGCCTTCTTGTGGTGGAACTATTGCATGGTAAAAACCCCGTAAAGAGAGGCTGACTTTAAGGTCCATGGCCCATGTTGGAAAATTATGTCCATCAAGAACAAGTTGCTCAAATTCTTTATCTTTTATCTTGTCAAGTTTTGACATTGTGCCTACATTTTTATAAATGCTTATAATAGTAAGGCACGTGATGTGTTGTAAAATATAAAATATATTTAAGTAGGTAACTCAAATATGAACCGTATGGTTTGCACATTAAATTTAAATCAGAAATGATATATTTAATGTGAATATTAAATATTGGATAAAACACTTTATAGGTAATGATTATGTGATGACGTAATGTATGGACCTTATAAAGTGAATTTAATTTTGCATGCAAATAAATTTAAATACCCATATTTAAAACATACGTGAAGTGATTGTGACATATGTTTAAGGATTTCACTTTGCATTGTGTCATATTGCAAGAATATTCGGAATGTAAATAATCGTAATAAAATGGAATGGGAACCAATGCTATATGATTTGTACTATACACAAATATTACGAACATTGATCAAATCCCTATTACAATTTACAGTTATCAAATCCCTATCACAACATAATGATGAACAGTGATCCAATCCTAACACAAGCAGCGCTAGTTACATGATAAAAATCCCAAAGGATTTGAAGTAATTGGCTGCTAACTATAGTCATAATCACAAATTCACAAGTTAGAATATTGTACTAAATAACACACACATGCGGAGGCGTAAAGTCTGAAGATGTCGACATTGTGTTGTAACCCGGGGACCATGCATGTGGCAGTGACCATGCATGTGGCGGCGGACAAAATAAAATAGAATGGGGATAAAAGTTCAGAGCTTATCCATCGATTCAGAGTTTCAGTGTTCGGCCGCTTCCGTCTGCCATTGCTGCCTCCGTCTTTCCTCCAGTGCTCAGTGAGGAGAGTAGCCCCCCTCGCCGGAGGGCCCAGCCTCGTCATTGGAGCGGTTGGGGAGGACGCCATGGGAGAGCCTACGGAAGGTCGCCGTCCGGAGCCCCGGCGGAGGCCGGGGCTGTACTCCGCGGCGGGAGGCGGTGGTTCGGCGACGAACGCGGCGCTCCCAAACGGCGGTGGAGTTCTTTGGTGCTTCCGCCGAGTTGCTTCCGAGAAGGCTGCTGGAGCGTCGGCCTGCCCGGCCTGCTGGAAGGCATTGAGGCCCACCGTGGTCTGCCCGGCCTGCTGGATGGCGTACGGCGCTGGGCGGTTCCTGGTCCCGCCGCCACGGTGAAGGACCCCGGTCGGCGACGAGGCGTGCGGGAGTAGCGGGGACGAGTCGGCGGCGCTGGCCGGCGCCGGCCGGCTGGGCGGTGGAGTCGGAGGCGCAACTTGCGGGCGACTAGCGGCGGGCAGAGTTGGAGCCGCTGAACGGCGCTGGTGGACCCGGGCTGCCTCGATGCCCGGGCGGCGGGCGACGCTGATGGCGCTTCTGGCGGTTCTGGGAAGCGGCGCGTTGCCCGACCTCGGCGATGGCGACGATGGGCCGTGGCGTCCACGGCGGCGGCGGGCGGCGAGACGCGGCGGTCTTGAGCGCGAGACTCGCCAGAGGGGCGGCGGCGTTGATGAGCGCGATGGAGCGCGCGAGTGAGCTGGACGCCCGAGGATTAAAATCATAATCGAAGGTGCGTTGTCGGAGTTCATCGTACCTTTCCTCCGGACGGAAGTCGCTTTCGACGAGTCGCTCTTCGGACAGTTCTCTCGAGAGCAATCTTGATAACGTGTTTGGCGTGGGCAATCGAGAGAACGTAATGAATTCGAACCAGGCTTATTCCATTGATTGACTTGATGCCTCTATTGGATGAAGGGGCGCCATGGGAGCGGAGACGTCCGTTTCGGGAACCGCCTATCCGCGTATCCGCGTTCCCGAACGGATAACCCTCCCGGCGATGTCGGTTTGTTACGATAACTACCGTTGTTACAGGGGAGATTACATTGATCATTAGATTAGATCTAAAGGTTAGGATTAATCCATGTCACTAATCCTATTGGGTGTGATCTCTGTGGATCCTATTGGTTCATCTCCCGAGGAACGGATCGCTTAAATAACGGTGGATTGGTGGTTCACGGTCACGGGCGTGGCCTGTTCCCGTCGTCGTCCTCGCCAATCCCCATCCGCACAAGCGAGAGAAAGGATAGGGAGATGGCCGGCGGACGGAATTCCAGCTGGCGGCGGCGGCACGGTGGCGCGGCGGGCGGCAACGCTGCGGTGGGAGCGGGGCCCGGCGGCGTTCGGCTCGCTCGTGCCGGGCGTGCGGTGCGGCTGTCGGCGCGTCGGCGTGCGTGATGCCGGTGGCGGTTCCGGCGAGCGCGGGAGGCGTGCTCATGGTCGCGGCGTTCCGCCTTGGTCTGGTGGCTGAAGGCGTGCGGGCAACACGGGCATGACGGGGCTGAGCGCGGCATGGCTGCCGAAGCGATGGCGTGCATGGCCTGTCGCGGCGCCGGCGCCCGCGGCGGCTGAGGGCCGCGCGCGGGCGGCGTGGCGCGGCGCCGCCTGTCGGCGAGATGCGGCTCAGCGGGCCGGGCGCGGCGCGGTGGCGGGTGGTCTGGCGGCGTGCCAGCGTGTACGGGCAGCGGCTCGCGGCGTCCTGCTCCCGCGTGGGGCGCGGCGTGGTCGCAGCAAGGCAAGGCGGTGGTGGAGCTCCGGCGGCGGCTGGCGTGGTGGCGAAGCGACCGGGAGCGCGCGGCGGCCCGGCGTCCCTAGTCCCGACACGGCGACCAGGGCGGGCGGGCGGCGGCGAGTCCCGATTGGCGCGCGGTCTGCGACGGAGCGGGGCGCGCGGCGCCCATCAGCCCTCGGCGTCGCCGTTCAGCAACGGGCTCCGGATGGCGAGCTTTGGGGCCTTGCCCGGCTATTTATAGCGAGAGTGCTGGCGGCCGTGATATTTTCCGGCGGCCTCGCCAAGCTCCAGCTCGGCTTGACGGGACGCGGCGGCGGCCTTAACCCGGCGAGGTCAGCGGCAGCGATCACCGCGCGATGACTTGGCGTGTGTCCGATGGGACGGGGCGGCGTCCGCGGGGAGATCCTTGCCCCAGGTGTTAGCACCCGAACAATCGAATCACGATAACTCAAGATGAATCTTGATAACTTCAACACAGATTACAAGTTCGCCGGCCGGCGAGGCCGGTTCTCTCTCCCTCTCCCTCTCTACTACTAACTTGACTCTCAAGATGAATGATAGCTGTTCCAGCACGGGACTCCCCTATTTAACTACTCCTGCGCCTTGGGCTCGCCGGGATACAAGCCCAATCGGGCCCTTGGACTTTCTTGTTGGCGCGGCGCGCTCTCTTGCTTCGCTTGGGCTCCTGGGCCGTGTCCTCGCCTTCCTTTGGCAGGTCGGCATGTGGGCCGGTGACATCCCCTCCTCCTTGAGAGCCGGCATGCCCCCATGCCGTCTTCCGCTGAAATCTTTGCTGATGGCCTCGGCGTCTTCCCGTGTCGCGGCGCGGGGTCGAGTCTAGACCACTTGATGAGAAGGCTGCGTGACGGGGCCATCGCGGCGCCGATGTAGGCATCAACTGAAGCACCTGTTCAGGGACTTGGTGCTCATCGTCCACGCCCGGTAGCTCGGGTGACACCGGGCCGCTTGGTTGGCGGTGCCGCCGGCGAGCGTGGACGCGGGAACACGGGATGAACCGGGGCGTGGCGGGGGCTCCGGCTTGTAGGCGACCGTGCCCGGCGCGAGCAACGACCTGTGCGGCCGGCAGCGGAAGGAGAGCTTCGGTGTGTGCTCGCGGCGCCCGGCGGCATCATCGCGTCGGTTGGAGCTTGAGGTACCGCGAGGTCGCCGACGATGAAGGAGCGCCGGACCGCCGCTTGTCGACCTGCTTCTTCATCCGCTGCTGCCGGCGCGGTGGAGATGCCGCGCGCCTGACCTCCGGCATTGTTGAGCGGGCCACCGAACGCGCGTCGGTGTGCAGGGAAGTGACCGTCGCTGGCGAGGGCGGTGTCGGGGCGGATAGCCGAGGGACCTCGAAGGGCGTCTTGTTCGTGGCGAGTGGAGGCTGGTGTTGTACCGATTACTCGGCGAGGGGCACCCACTTGAGCCATTGCCGAGGACATGAACTGACGAAGCAGCAGAGGAACGTCTCAAGACACTGGTTGGCGCGCTCCGTCTGCCCGTCGAACTCCGGATGGTACGCCGAGCTCATCGCCCGGGGTCACCGCGCAACACGAAAAAGTTCCTTCCAAAATAGACTATTGAAGATACGGTCACGGTCGCTCACAATGAGCTGTGGCATGTCGTGCAACCTGTAGATGGTGTCGAGGAAGGACTGGGCAACAGACTCTGCCGTGAATGGATGAAGCAGAGGTATGAAGTGTGCATATTTGCTGAACTTGTCGACCACCACCATTAAACAATCTGCATTGCCCGAACGAGGGAGACCTTCGACGAAGTCCATGGTCAACACTTGCCATGATTCAGATGGCATTGGCAATGGGGACAAGAGTCCGGGATAGCAGGCTCTGTCCGGCTTGGCTTGAACACAGACTGAACAGGCTGCCACGAACTGCTGGACATCTGATTTGAGGCCACGCCAAGCAAAGAGCTTCCGGACACGGTTGAGAGTCACCGAAAATCCCGAGTGCCCCCCGATGGTTGAGTCATGTAGTGCAGAGATGATGCGTTGCTGCGAGGCGGTGTTGCTGCCGATCAAACCCGACCATTGCGGCGAATGATGCCCGGCGATTCGGTGTAAAGGGAGGGTGCGAATCGAGGGGCCCTGACGCAGTTCTTGCAAGATCTTTGCCGGATACAGGTCGACATCATACCCGGCGTACACAGGAGAGCCATGCAGGTGTAGCAGAGGAGATAGCATTGAGTTGCTTGCAGACGGGGATGGGTGTTTGGACATAGCATCCGCCGCCCGATTGGATGCTCCCCGGACGGTAGATGACTTTGTCTTGTAAGCCCACGAGCTTGGTGTAGAGCTTTCGTTGCCCGGCGCGTGTGCAAAAGCTGATCAGAGATGTGTATCGAGACTCTTTTGATCTGCGGTATATGAGGAACTCCCCGTCTTTGGAGGTAAGATCGCCATTGGTCGATAGCCACGAGGACAGTGAGGTACTCTTTTTCGTAGGTGGAGAGGCCTCGTGTCCTCGGTCCCAAGGACTTGCCGACAAACGCCGAGGATGATCATCTTGCAAGAGTACAGCACCCACGCCCGTTGTCGCTGGCATCGGTTTGGATCTTTAAGGTCTTGGAGAAATTGGAAAGAGCCAGACAAGTCTTTGTCACGGGCATGCTTCAAAGCGGTAAAAGCTGCCTGGTGGGAGGGCGTCTAGACGAAGAGTGCTCCCTTCTTCAGAAGGTCAGAGAGTGGGCGAGCTATGGCGGCATAGTTCCTGACAAATTTGTGATAGAATCCTGCGAGCCCGAGAAAGCTGCGCAACTGTTTGACATCTTCTGGTGCAGGCCAACGCTCATTGTCTTGCACCTTGCCGGGGTCAGTTGCCACGCCGTCTGGGCTGATAACATGGCCGAGATAGGCAATGCTCTGTTTGGTGAATCTGCACTTGGACATCTTGACTTGCCAATGATCCCGAGCCAGGAGAGACAGCACTTGTTCAATGTGTAGAAGGTGCTCGTCATAGCTCTTGCTGTATATTAGGATATCGTCAAAGAAGACTATGGCACACTTCCGTAGCAGAGAACGCAGTGTGGAATTCATTGCGCCCTGGAATGTATTGGGGGCGCCTGTCAGGCCGGATGACATAACGGTGAACTCAAAGTGGCCCCAATGAGTCTGAAAAGCAGTCTTAGGTTCTTCCCCTGGAGCCAATCGGATCTGGTTGAAGCCTGAACGCAGATCGAGCACTGAAAACCAGCTGGCTCCGGACAATTCATCAAGCAACTCGTCCACAATTGGTATGGGAAACTTGGATTTTACTGTCAGGGCGTTGAGCATGCGGTAATCGACGCAAAAGCGCCAGCCGCCATCCTTCTTCTTGACGAGGAGGACCGGAGAAGAGAAGGAGCTGGTGCTTGGTTGGATCATCCCAGACTGTAACATCTCTGTCACCTGATGCTCTATCTCAGTCTTTAGTGCTAGATTGTAACGGTAAGCACGGACAGACACTGGGCTTGCACCCTCTACCAGAGGTATAGTGTGATCACAGTCGCGCCGTGGTGGCAGCTCGGTTGGCTCGGCGAACACTGATTTGAAGCGATCGAGGATGCTCTGCACTGCTGGATCGAGTGGAGCGTGCTCAAGTGGATGCGTCACTAGCCATATGATACAACCGAATAACGAGAAAGGAGGTAGGCGAGAATCCGGTTCCCGGCAATGCTTGGCTAGCCCCATATGGAATCAATATCCATTTTTCTCTCGACCAATCAACTTTCATTGGAGAAAACACCTCGAGCCAGTCCATTCCAATGATAATGTCATACGAGGTGAGCGGCAGGATTTTGAGGTTGGAGTGGAATTCATACCCTTGAACGATCCAGAAGCCATCCGATCTCCTCCTCGAACAGACAGGCAGGCACCATCACCCCACTCGACGTAAATAGGATCTCGCAATTGCACGCGTCCCGGGATCTTGGCGCGATCGCATCACCGATGAAGGAGTGGCTGCTGCCCGAGTCGATGAGGATGGAGACCTCCACGCCATGTACGCACCCTTGAGATGCAGGACTTGGGTCGGTGGGACTTTGACTGAATGTCGACGATATGGAGAAGAACTGATCTTTGCACGGTCTCTGCTGGGGGTTGATTCAGCATCGTCTGGAGCAATGTCATTGTCGCTACGGGTCAGTAGTCGAATGCTGGCTCACAGATTTGCGGACCTCTCCGCAAATACAAGTGAAGTCAGAACGCCGAGCGCACTTGTGGCGGTTGCGCCGCCGCAACGGATCGCGAGAGGCTTTGTGCCTGCGGTAGTTGCGAAGCTTCGGGAAACTTGTCGTCGAACCCCCCTGCGCGGTGGTGGGCGCGCCGCTGTCTTGTCTTCTTGTCATCTTGATCGAGTCCGCCGCGACGCCCGGGATGTACTGGCGGCGGAAGGACTCCCTTGGCCGGAGCTGCCCGGAACGAAGACGACTCGCCACGCCGGAAGTCTCGGCGTCGCCCCGGCTCGGCAGCCTCCTCCTGTATCAAAGCCAGAGTACAAGCAATATCGAGGTCTTGGGGCCTTTGAATCATAACAACGAACGTATATCATCGCGCAAGCCATCGATGAATTGTTGGACATAGGACAGGTGGTTAGGATTGGGTGTATAGGCGGTGAGCTGCTCGACTATATCGACGAACTTGTCGACATAATCTTGGACAGTGGATTGCATGCGTATACGGAAGAGTTGGCGAACGAGGAGTTCGTGTTGATCTCTACAAAAGCGCTCCCTAATCATGCGGCAGAAGTTAGGCCAATCCTGGGAAGAGATTTTGTGTTCTGCAGATTGGAACCAACGCTTGGCAGCGCCAGTAAACTGCATTGTAGAGCACTGTACCCAGACCGATTGGTGAACACCATACATGACAAAGTAATTATAGGCGCATTTCATCCAGAATTGGGGATCGTCGCCATCAAATTTTGGGAATGGCATTTTTGGTAGGTGTCCAAGGTGGGGATTGTGGCTGGGGCTGTTTTCATAGTGGCCTGGGGAATTTTGGAATTGGTTCATGGTATGGTGTATAGGATTGGGGACAAACTGCTGCTGGTAATTGAGGTTTTGTTTGTTGGGGTCTGGTGGATTTGGGGGGAAATTGGGATTGGAGTAGTGGTGACTTGGGGGAGGATGGGTTGGGTGAGGAGGATTAGAGTACTGGTGAAGAAGAAACTGGGGATCACCGGGTTTGGGAGGGAAGTGCATACCATTGGCCGGGTGCGGCTCTATGGTCGTCACCGATCCATAGGCCGGAACCCGTGGAGTCGTTTCGTAGCGGTGCCCGTAGGGCCGATCGTCGACGAAGCCTGCGCAGTGGGGCGCATGGCTGACGATCCGGTCCACGCCAAGCATCCCAGTGTAGGGCGGCGCGGACTCGTGAGGACGACGGCGGGTGCGGATGTCGTAGCGCGACGCCGCCGATGTCGGCCTCCGTGGCGCAGCTTCCGGATCCGCGGGGCCGCCGTCGCAGTCTCCAGAGCGTCGGGCGTCCGCTGCCGTCGTCCGCTCCACAGCACGGCGTAGCTCGAGATCGACGGTGCGCCGCTCGGATCTGCGATCCGCCCGCCGAAGTGCCCGCCCGGTTGTCGGCGACGGCCGGCGGCCGATCTTCGGGACAGGTTGTGAGAGCTTCCAGGGACGTGAGGCGACGGTCCACGGTGGCGTTCTGTTCCCGCTGCGCCGCCTCGTCCTGTCGGCGCTGGACTGACGAAGCTCAGCGATGCGCCCGATTCCGCCGACCGACTTCGCACACCGCCTTGCGCGCGCGCGCCGCCTCCGCCCGTGTCCGCTCGCGTGTCGAAGCTCGCTCCACCGCTCCCTGGCGGCGGTCCATCTCGTCGCTCGCGCGCCGAGACGCGCGCCCGGCCGGCGCCCACCCGCCAAGCCACGGGCACCACCGGGTCCATCGCTCCTGGCGCCGTCGGAACCGCGTGAAGTGCTCGTGGGACGCCGCCCGAAGAAGAATCGAGTCCGCGGCTGGACCACCGAGTGATACCGATGTTAGCACCCGAACAACGAATCACGATAACTCACGATGAATCTTGATAACTTCAACACGTTACAAGTTCGCTCGGGCCGGCGGGCGAGGCCCTCTCCCTCTCCCCTCTCTACTTCTAACTTGACTCTCAAGATGAACGATAGCTGTTCCAGCACGGGACTCCCCTCGTTTAACTACTCTCCTGCGCCTTGGGCTCAAAAGATCGATACAAGCCCAATCGGGCCCTTGGACTTTCTTGTTGGCGCGGGGCGCGCCTCTTGCTTCGCTTGGGCTCTGGGCCGTGTCCTCGGCTTCCCTTGGCAGGTCGGCATGTGGGCTGGTGACACAGGGGTCAGCTCTCGCACTTTGGGGCGTGGGCGCGGTGTCGGCCGCGGAGATGACGCTGAAGGAGATATTTTCTCCTCCTGTGTCGCCTCGTGTACAGGAGGAAGGGGATGAAGCTGACAGGCGGGTCCCACTTGTAAGGAAAAGGAGGAGGAGAGGGAAAGGATGGGTGCTGGGCTGCTGCTTTCGCTGGGCTAGTGGCCAGCTGGGCCGGCCCGTCGCGGGTGAGGAGGGAGCTGGGCCGCAGCCGTAGGCCAGCAGGGGAATCAGCCCGTGGCTGTTTTCCTTTTATAAATCTTTTCTATTTCTCCTTCCCTCCATGTATGTATACACATACATATATGTGTTTGGATATTCTACACATGTATAAAATAGATATCCATACATATAGCTATATATATTCCTTCTCATATATTCCTATGCGAATATATGCATTGTATATACATAGTTTTATATGCATATGTATAGTCGTGGGGCGGCTTCATCATCCTTTTCCATATATACCCATACACACACATACATGTATACGTATATATATTCACATATACTCTCATTTGCTATGAATATATTTACACATGTGTATACCCGTATATGGAGTGACTTTGATTTCCCAGAAATAAATAAACTAAGTTCAATTGAAAGAGTTTGGGTTTGGGGTACTGTTGGCTATATGGTGGCTGGTAAATCATAGGGAGGGTCGAAGGGAAAGTATTTGGTGGGGTGGGATATGACAAGGTAAACTTTATTCAATGCCCAAAATAAATTCTAGATCAACACTCAGGCAAGCAAGCAAATCACACATTCAACATATATCCTAAATCTATATGGTGAGTTTTGATGTAAGGTTTTTGAAACATGGTTTTGGTTGTGCGGAAAATAAATCAATGTTTTAGTTGTATTTCAAAAAGTTCAAATTTTTAGTGATTTTTGAATGATGCAAAAACACGGGTGTTACAACAATGAAGACACGATTTGCAGCGCTTAATTTCTGAGGACCAGCATCCACGTGGCTTCAGACCGTGGAGCGCAAGGACAGAGTCAAGGATTGGGATAAACTGGTTGAGCTGGTCTTCACCAAGTTTGACAAAGATCAGTACCCTCTGATGTTGAAGCAGCTTGATGCTTTGAAGCAAGCATGATCTGTGCAGGAGTATCAGAGACGTTTTGAGGAGCTGGCTCACGGTATTCTGTTATACAATCCTTCCTATGATGATACATATACGGTGACACGATTTGTAGGAGGCCTGAAGGAAGAGATTCGAGCAGCAATTGCTTTGCATCAACCAAAAGATGTAGAAGCAGCTAGTACCTTGGAAAAGTTGCAAGAAGACGAACTGGAGATTGCTAGGAAGAAAGTTCATCAGAAGGATCCAGCAAGGGTACCCTTTAGACTATACAATGTTATTGACAGGGCAAAGCTAGTGGAGCATGAGAAGGCTAAACCCAAGTCAGCTGAGGATAAATGAGCTCTCTCAAGAATTATAGGTGGCAAAATGGCCTATGTTTCAGATGTGGTGAGAAATGGGTTCAAGGCCACAAATGTCCCAATCATGTGCCAATTCATGTGGTGGAGGAGTTGTTTGAGGCCTTGGATGATGCTGAGATATCTGATGGAGTAGAAGAGTGTTGACGGTCGTTAACTACATATTTTATACCGTCAACATTAGTATAAAACTACCAAAACATAATAGTAATAGGGCTTTGAGCTAACTATTTCCACAAAGTTTTGGTACTTCACTTGTTTTGCAGGACAATGTTGAAAACATATATATATTAGGCCAAAAGCAAAGGGAAATATACAAAATAGAACAAGATAAGAATGGCCCAATGCAAAGCAAGGATAAAGAGGAGAAAAGCCCAAGAAACATGATTACAAATATCCAAACACAAAGCCCAAAAGGTCAAGGCCCAAATCCAACATGAAATCATACCGGGCCGCAGGACATGGGTTTAGTGTTTTGGGCGTAACTTCCTCATACGAAATCAGAATTCAGTGAACCACCCACCGAAACGAAGCTTACTCCGAGGCCCACACACTCCTGAACAAAGCCCAGCCCATTTGGCCCACTGTTTGGCGCGCGCACGCCAGGGAGCTCGCGCGAGCCAGCGGTGACGTCTTCCTGGCCCATTTGTGGCGTGACGGTGCAATAACTCACGAGAAGAGGCGGTGCGGTGGTTACCAGCCGATTCAACGTACCTAGACAGAGTAAGGAGGTCGGTTTGGGGGAGTAATGAGGTTGGAATTTGACAAACACCCCGCTCCACCTCACCTATAAGTAGAGGGCCTCTCCTCCTCCTTTGAACACACCAATTCCAAGGAAGAGCTCTCCCTCTCCTCTTAGAGGGCTCTTCCCTCTACTCTTGTGCCTTACTCCAATGGGCCTAGTCCCTAAATAGGTAGTAGAGAGATTGGCGGAGGAGAGATGTGAGGCGTGAGAGCGGGGAAGCACCGGACTTGTCGGTGTCTCCCCGGACTTGTACCTTGGGGGATTCGGGCTTAGCTCCTTCACGGGATCTTGGCTAAGTAAGCTTCCACGGTTTTGATAATCTTTATTGTCTTTTGTTTATCTGAGCTTTATCTACTTGCTTGCGGGATTGATAGTCGTCCTTCGGGGCGGTGCTCTAGTAGAAGGACCCCGCGGACGGGTAAGCCTTGTTAACACGCTAGAGTAATGATCACTAGTGTAGACGTGGTGTCTAGGCTAGAGGTTGTCTGTCTTTTGTGGCGCATCCCACGGTTGAGGGGGTAGGCGGCTGGGTAGTGACAGCCTTGTCCGTCCTCTGTAATCCCCACGTTCGGGTGCGGCATAGCACAAATTGCTGGACACTGCCCAGTTGGTGCGTGGGCCGGAGCCCGAAGTGAGCAAGTAGCTCTAGAGTTTGGTTAACCAGGGGACCCTAAAGGTGTAGGAATCCTTCTCTATAATCCTCCCTGTCTTTGGTCTTTTGTGTCCTTGGATGAACTAGCTAGGAGAGAGTAGCTCCGTTCCCTATAGAAAATACGATACCTCGAATATTTTTTCGGTGAAAGCTACAACGACAATTCCGTGCGCTATGCGGATTCTTCCTCGCAACGTTAAGAAACGTCAACAAGAGTCCAAGAAACCGAAGCAAAGAATGGCTATTGGTGATAGTGCTACTCCTCAAGCCGTGAAAAGAAAGACAATGAGGCCGCATGGGCATATTGGCAACATACCGTGTTGATTTTAGTTGACTCGAGGCAAAGATAATCTCTTTTATCGATTTCGAAGTGGCTGACAAGTTACCTGCTCAATTGAAGAAATGTCCCTCCGTTCTCGGTTACATGACTACGAGATGGGACACCCATGACTTTTCTCAGGGAATAGTGGGTATGGCTTGGACTACTTAGGGACACACTTTTCATACTTGATGTATGAGTTCTTCCCCTGAGATGTTATGGCATGATTCTTGGAGAGGATTGGCTGGAGCAAATAAATCCTATGTGGGTGCACCGACTAAGAGGATAATGAAGTTCATGCACAAGCGCGTTAGCATATCCTTGAGAGGACTCGGGCCCCAAATAAATAAATGTTCAAGAATAAGCTCGTGGGCAAGCCGAAGGGGTTGGTGAGGAGAAATGCTATTGTACATTGTGTCTAGCCGGGTGGCGCTTACAAGAAGCTCTAATGACAAGGTCACTGGCCGAGCTGAGGTCCGCAAAGATTCAATCATCCGAGCAATTTTCTAGCTCTCCCGGTGAAATGCAGACTTACTAGACAAGTATGAGGATATTTTCGAGAGAACCAACCGAAAGGCCACCAAAGAGATCATATGACCATCGATAGCACTAGTCCCATGGGCACAACCTATGAATGTCGCCTTATAGATATGCACCTGTGCAAAAAGACCGAGATAGAAAGATAGATAACTAAAATGTTGAAAAAATGGCATCATTAGACCAAGCTCTAGTCCCTATGCATCCCCCAGTGTTGTGGTGAAGAAGAAGGATGGGAGTTGGCATTTTTGTGTGGACTATAGGCACCTAAATTTAGTCACGCTTAAGAACAAGCAGCCACTTCTTATTGTAGATGAGTTGATTGATGAGCCGACCGAGCAAGGTGGTTTTCTAAGTTGGACTTTTAGGTCGCTACCACTAGATTTGCATTTTAGAGTAAGACACTCACAAAACAGCCTTTAAAGTGCATAATGGCCTGTATGAGTTTTTGGTGATGCCATTTGATCTTACCAATGCACCAGCCACATTTCAAAGTGTGACGAACACACTGTTTGCTCCCATGCTCAAGAATGGACTGCTCATTTTTATGGATGATATATTGATCTACTCAAGATCCTTAGAAGAACACTATGGCTTACTCCAAAGAAGTGTTTGACATTATTAGACTGAACCAGTTCTTCCGTCAAAGCTAAGTAAGTGTTCTTTTGTGCAAAAGCGGATAGAGTATCCGGGCCACTTTGCATTTTGTTGAAGGTGTGGCAACAGAGCCTGCTAAGATCATTGCTGTACAGAATTGGCCACAACCCAAAATTTTAAGGAGCTAAGTGTATTTCTTGGACTAACTGGTTACTACAGGAAGTTCATTAGGCACTATGGCATGATCAGTAGACCTCTTACAAAGAATGCTAAAGAAAGGAGTACCATTCTGGTGGTCACCACAAGCCAAAGAGGCATTTATGTTGCTCAAGCAATCCCTTGTTCGAGCCCCTGTCCTAGCCATTCCAGACTTCACAAATAAGTTTATCTTGGAGACTGATGCTTGTGACACTGGATTTGGAGAAGTGCTTATGCAGGAAGGCCATCCAAAGAGCTTATCTAAGCAAATCTATGTGTGATAAAAACAAGGGCTTGTCAACCTATGAAAAAAAAAGTGCATGGCAATAGTGATGGCGGTGGACAAATGGAGATCTTACCTTTAACACTCACCTTTGATCGAAAGAGGGTCCACACAAAACTGCAACACAAGGCTCTATTAAAATTGATGGACTTGCAGTATTCAATTCAGTACAAGCAAGGGTCCTTGAATGTTGCAGCAGATGCTCTATCCAGATGTCCTCAAAGTCAAGAAGTGATGGCTGTATCATCTAGCACTCCAACCTGGCTGCTGAATCTAAAAGAAGGGTATCTGGATGATCCAGAGGCAAAAAAGTTGTTGGAGCAGTTGGCACTGGCTAATGATGATGACCAACAGTACACTTTGAAGGATGGGGTGATTAGATATAAAGGGAGAGTGTGGGTTGGAAACAGCAATTTGGCTCAGCAGCATGTAATTCAATCAATACATAGCACTAGAATTGGGGGTCATTCTGGTGTTCAAAGCTACTTACCGAGAAATCAAAGCATTGTTTGCTTGGCCAAAGTTGAAGGCAACAGTTGCAAAGTATGTTCAGACATGTGAGGTATGTCAACAAGCAAAGACTGAAAGAGTCAAGCTCCCTTGATTTTTATCCTCTCTACCTGTACTTGAACAAGCCTGGGAGGTGGTGACCATGGATTTATTAGAGGGATTGCCTCAAATTCAATAGATTCAATGCTATACTTTTGTGATAGATAAATTTACTAAATATGGACACTTTGTTCCACTATCTCACCCATTTATAGCAATACAAGTGGCTCAAGCATTTACGGACCAAGTGTATAAACTCCATGCCCTACCTAAGAAAATCATATCCGATAGGGATAAGATCTACACAAGTACTTGTGGTGGCAAAATCTATTCAAACTCTCGACACCCAAATTGCATATGAGTTCATCCTATCATCCAGAGTCAGATGGGCAGACTGAGAGGCTTAACCAGTGTTTGGAAGCTTATTTGAGGTGCTCTGTCCAGTCTTGCCTAAGGAAATGGAGTAAATGGTTGCCACTTGCAGAGTAATCGGTACAACAACACTTATCATTCTCGCTTTCGGGAAAGACACCATTTGAGGTGTTGTATGGCCATTCCCCTAGGCATTTTGGGATCTCAAATGAAACTACAGTTCATCCCTCTCGAATTAGAAGCTTCGGATGAATGAGAGAAATCTGTTGAACCAAGTGATCCAAAGAACAATTGTCTCGAGCAAGTCGAGAATGAAATAATATGCTGATACACACAAATCTCAGAGGAGTTTTGAGGTTGGAGATTCTGTGTACTTGAAGTTGCTACCCTACATCCAAATGTCTATGGCAACCGAAAGCTATCCTATAAATACTTTGGTCCATTTCAAAAGCTTTGCAGAAAGTTGGAGAAGTGGCATACAAATTGGATTTGCCAAAGAATCGCAAAAGATCCATCCCGCAATACATGTATCTCAACTAAAGAAACACATTGCTCCATCCATTGAAGTTTTGAAGTCTTGCCACCAGCAAAGGATTTCGAATGAAGAGGTTGTAATGGTGATTCAACCGAAACCTGATTAGATCCCGGCGTCTAGGTTGACAGCAAAGGTAATTCAGTTCACACTAAACTGTTGGTTTCTTGGCTGAATTGTCCAAAGGTGATGGCGACATGGGAAGAGGCGTGTAATCTGCGAAGAAGACACCACGATGCACCAAATTGGGGTCAAGCCGGACTTCAAGGAGTGGGTAATGTCGGGATCAAGAAGAGCCACAAAGCAAGAATCAGGGCGAGAAGAAATAAAGAAGAAGGAGGAGTAGGCCATTCTCTTTGTTGGGCTGTGTAGTGTTACTAGGCCACGCCATTGAGGGATAAAGCCCCATGTAACCTCTTGACGAATGCATCGATGAGCAATCTTGTAACGGACTCCGTTGCTTAACGGCTTCATCTGAATCCCATTCAAGCTACTGTTCTTGCTGATTTCCCAACATAATTCCCTCTCGTATCCCGATTCCTTCCAATTGAGCCCCCCGTGCTCTAGTTATCCGAGAGTTGAGTTCATTACGGATTCGATGCAACCAAGTCACAAAGCGGCCCGACACTGCATACAGCAGCCAACTGGTGGGGCCGAAACCTACCTCTTGGATGCAAAAAGAAACAATTACATAAATAACAAGTTTTGCGGCCAGAACACAACGATCAGAGCTAGCTTGGTAAAACCCGCCTGGATCCAATCATCGGCCTCAGCTAATACGCCCTTGCAGAGCTCCGGAACTGAAGCGTGCTCCCTAGCGAACGTCCTACTGTTCCGCTGCTTCCAAACGACCCAAGTAACGAGCAGCGTGAGGCTATCGAAACACGATCGGTAAGACCTCTCGAGCTTGAGCCTTGACCGCAGCCACCAATTGACCAAAACGTCTCCCGACAAAGGAGCCAGTTCCTGCAGATCAACAGAAGACAAAAGGGCTACCCAAAGCTCCCTAGTAAAAACACAGCCAGTGAACAAGTGATCAACCGTCTCTAGCTCCTGCGCGTGGAGTACACAGGCGTCGTCGTCCTGGAGGCCATGTTTCTTCCGTCGTGCGGCCATCCAAAGGCGATGATGCATGACGAGCCAGAAGAAAATTTTTACTCTAGACGGCGCCTTGGAAGCCCACAGCTCTCTCGCTCCAGCCATGGCCTCAGCGCCATGGAAGAGGGCCCTGTAAGCGGAGGAAGCCGAGTACTTGCCATCCTTGCTCCGACCATAGTTCTACTCCTCCTGATGGCCGAAAGGTGTGGAAGGATTTATGTGCTATTAAAGTGCCTGAAAATGTCAAGGTGTTTGCATGGAAGATAGCCAACAATGATATTCCTACTCAAGCTACCAAATGCTACAGACATCTTTTGCAGCATGAGACTTGTGAGATGTGTGGCCATATATGTGAAGGCTGCTTCCATGCCTGCGTGAGCTACCCACATGCTGTTGCCCTTCGACAGGCTATGAGGAAGCACTGGTCCCTACCAGCCCAGGGCCTGAATGGTTGCTGAACCTCCTAGGCTGGTTCTCAGGGGATGTCATGGGTAATCTAATTATGCTTCTTTGGCATGCATGGAGTGTTCATAACAGTGTATGAAGGGTAGGTCAGAAGATATCGATTGATAGCTCTGTAGTGTTTCTTAAACGCTATATGGACTCGCTCCTACAGTGCCGCCAGAACAGCTTTCAAGTTGATAACAAAGGGAAGCAGTGTCCTGTGGTGGGGAGCAATCGAATGACTGGAGCTCGGCGTGCATGGAAGAATTGGATCCCGCCTGATCCAGGTTGGATGAAGATCAATGTTGATGGGGCATTCTTGGCAAATTCGAGTATAGCTGCTATAGGTGTGATCATTAGGAATCATGAAGGCTAAGTACAATACCTTACTTTGGGGGCGGCTCAGGATGGCCTGTAGGGGTGGTTTTCGTAACCGCCCCTAACTCTCCGTTCCTACAGTGATAGGGGGCGGTTTTCCAGCCGCCCCTACCAACGCCTCTACAGGGGCGGCTCGTGTTACCAACCGCCCCTACTAATGCCACTGTAGGGGCAGCTAGTAATCTCAGCCGCCCCTACTAAATAAAACTGTAGGGGCGGCTGAAAATATAAACCCGCCTAAAATTTCTAGCCAGGGGGCGGTTCACTCCAAAACCGCCCTCTACAGAGGGATTTCGCGCCAAAAAATTCAAACCTAAAATATATATAACCGCCCTACAAAGCCATTCCCGCCAAAAAAAATCAAATTTGAAATATATATATATAATTCATAGAATAAACAGATAATTCACGTAATAAACATATATATATACATCCATAATTCACATAACTCACGTAATATCATCTCCATAATTCAAACTCACATATATATACATATATTCACAAACTTCAACATATAATTCACATCACAAGTTCAATCTGATCTAATAATTCACATCCCTAAACTTAGCCTTTTCCACTCACGAAGATGTTGATACTTTGGATTCCTCTACAACTTCCTGAGCTATAGGGTCTTTGAAGCAACCTTTGTGATGTATAATCTGATCTAATATGAAGTCACAAAGGCCACCGACGAGTTCCAAGAGGTGGACAACTTCGTAAGGGTCACCTTTTCTCCCTATCTCTTTTCTCGACTACACAATTAGCATATAAGAAATAGTTAGTATATGTATATAGGAACACAAAGTGAGCATATATATATAGAGAGAGAGAAAGGCAGTGAGCATATATACCAAGTTCGGGTGTCTCATGTAGGAAAGGGTGTTACTTATCACCATGCATACATAATATCCATAGTGTAGACTTCCGAGCTTCTGCTTGGGGAACTGTATATATAAAAATTGTTAGGTAATGCATTTGAGATTATGCAAGACTGAAATAGGTCATAATTACGCAACAACTGCTTTTTACGACGTTTTCTCACCTTCATTTTTTTGGATTATGTCTCCCTTGTGTTTGCGAACATACCAGCGGTACGCCCTGTTCGAACCGATTTCACAAATGCAACTTGTTAGTATCCAGCAGGCAAGGTTAGGAGGTTATATACAAACATATAAGAGGATTGTCGATATGCATACGCCTTTGAGAATCGATATGAAGTCTTTATATGTGGCCGGCTCAAAGTTTGCTGAATCCAAACCCACGCCACGCTGAGCCCGACATCGACACATATAGCAATCCAAAGGTTTACCGCATAAATTCAATCATAGGAAAAAGATAAGCACATTTGTGTATAATATGTATTCGAAAAGCTTTATGTACAAAAGTTGAACTTACTTGAAGTGGTATGGTAGCCATATACTAGTGTTATGTTGAGATCTTTTGAAAGAGATGGCTATGAATGCCGCCATCTTAATGGACTCTTCCCCCTTGCCTTCTCACCGATTTTTTTCTCCTCCTTGGTCTTTCCA
>JADLZK010009767.1:0-96709 GCA_015847255.1 Hyparrhenia diplandra | reverse complement strand
TCTCATGAAAATAACATTGCTACCAGATTTGCATCGCTATTTTCATGGCGGTTCTTTGTGTTATTTCGTGAGAGGCCACCTTCACGAAGTTATTTCGTGGAGTGGAAGAGTATTTCGTGAGAGCTCACCATCATGAAATTATTTCATGAGAGGAACGATATTTCGTGAGAGCTCACCATCATGAAATTATTTCATGAGAGGAACGCGATATTTCGTGAGAGAGCTCACCATCATGAAATTATTTCATGAGGAACGATATTTCGTGAGAGCTCACCATCACGAAATTATTTCATGAGAGGAACGATATTTCGTGAGAGCTCACTGTCTTGAAGTTATTTTGTGAGTGGAAGGGTATTTTGTGAGAGTTCACCGTCATGCAATTATTTCATGAAATTTATGGTATTTCATGAGTCACACCACCACGAAAAATATGCTCGATTATCACAAAAGTGTTTTCACGAGAATCAATCCCGTCATGAAAATTACACGGCGGTAGTATCTCAAACCAGATTTCCAATGCACACATGATCCAAATGCCAATCCAACACAATTATAATAAAATCCAATACATGCGTATAAAATATGGAACTGATTCCAATTGTTATATATTCTAACTCCATCCAAGTGTACAACCATTACACTAAAAAGCTTACTAGCTCATAGTCCTAAACATCCAACCTGACAAGTTCCAGCACATAGTCCTAACCATCTAATATAACAAGTTAAGTCACATGTGCTGGGCATACACTGAAGTTGTAAACAATGCCTTGAATAAACAACTGGTGCACATAATCCTACATGTAATTTCTAGTTCATGATGGCAGCAGCTGCAAATTCAGTCTGGGAAAATTTTTCAAGGCCTTTAACCTGCAACAGTTGTTGATTAACAAATCAAGGCACGAAAGTGATCACATAAATACATTTGCATGACGAGTCATATGAAATGGACACATATGTGTATAAATAGGCAAGCCTTTGTCATATTGGGCCTCAGTCCATACATTTCTACTGAACAATGGATGGCTCTAGATTCAGAAATTTTGATTCAAGAATATTAAACTTGCAATACTTGTAGCTAAGCAACAACTTGCTGATTCGAAAATAGAATAAAGAGAATCATATATCTTATATATTTATAATCTGAAAAAACTGTTGAGGCAAGGAACAATATGTAGTCCAAAGGACCTACGAATGTACAGGTAGTTGCAATGTGCACATGCTTTTTTGGGAACTGCAATAGTCTATTCTAATCATGCATAAAGACTGTAGTTAGGTTCATAGTTTTAGCAGAAAGTACAGAAGTAGGGCTGTCCGAGCTATTACCTAGAAAGATGAACTACTTCATCTAGGAAAAGAAAAATATAACTTTTCTTTGCAGGCTGGGTAAAAGATGGGGAAAATACTAAACTTGTATTTTTAACAATTTAGCAAAAAAAAGTAACTCTTGAAGCCTCTGTAAATCATAGAAGGACCAGCTCTAAAAGAATGCCTACAGTTTTACCTAAAGCCACAGTTTCATACTGTTGAGCGTTGCCACCACATTCTATCTACTAATTAAGGTGTAGAAAAACACAGAAGTTGGGTTATAAAAACAATGAAGGATGAGTACCTTTCTATCTTTTATCTTTTTTTCTAGAACAGTGTTCTTCAGGTTTCTGTCGTCTTGAAGCTTCTTTTCAAACAACAATAGCTACCAAACAGAGCAAGATTTATGACTAAATGAACTACTCAAACTGAACTGCTTTTTGCATCGATGGAAATAAGGATGACATTTGACTGCATCAATGGAAATTACTCAAACTGAACTGCTGCTACTATATTGAACCAGCTATATTTAAGGTTTTAAACTATATTGATAGCTAATTGTGTATTATTCTGTAAGATAAGTATTGTCAACAAACAAATGATACTTGCTGCGGTATATTGTATTCTGGATTGCATAAAAATAGTTGAGCTTGTATTCTGGATTCTCTCCAACTCATATAATTGCACTGCATCTAACAATGTAGCAAGCACGTAATAACAAAGCTACAAACATACCTGCAGAATTCAAATACGTAACCCTTTACTGCCTAATAAAATTGGATGTCACTTTTATGTGTGCCTAGCTGGAGATTAGCAGTTTAATAAAAGTGTACATCGCACTCTTGTAGCTCACTAGATATCTAGTGGAAGCAGCTGGCATCAGCTAACTTGAGTAAATAAGCATACAGACTGCAGCGCACCGACAGGTGACAGCACTCAGCACCCAAAGGAAAGTAATCAAAGCAGGTAGTGGTAGGAACAATAGTCAACACAAGTGTGGTGTGTGGATGAGCAGAGCACATACAGCGGCAGATCTGCATCGTCTCCATCCCAATCACCGCCTCCCTCGCTCCTGACATGCTACAGGCGGTCCAGCTTCTGCTTCCAGCCCTCCATCCTCTCCTTCCAGGCCACGCTGCGTAGCCGTGGCGGCCAGATCCTTGGGCGGGTCCATGGATCTCGGTTGCACTGCAGAGAAAGCAAGACGGTTGACATGAGCACAAGGCAGGCAGTTTACGGTTGACATGAGCACAAGGATTGGCAGATTCCATCACGAAACCGGCGTGAATCACGCACGCGCGCACCGGAAGGTTGGGATATCGCGAAGGGAGCGGGTGGATTCTCTTGCCCCGCGTCGATCCGGCCCCGAGGAGGAGCGGCGCCCGGCGTCGATCCGGTCGCCCGGAGGAGCCGCTCCCCTGGCGTCGATCCGCTCATCGGGCTCCAGCCCCGCGCCACTACCGGTGGAACCCCACGTCGCCGCCATACCACCCTGCCACCCGGGATACGTGCCGCCGCTGCTTGCGCTGCCGAGGGGCACATCGTCGAAGAAGCCCCCATGCTCGGTCCGGTCATGCGAGAGAGATGGAGACTTGTGGTGTCGGGTGTCGGACGAAGGTGAGTGGATGAGGCCGAGAGAGAATAGGAAGTTAGGGTTTTGGAGGGATGAAGAGTTGCTTATATACCCGTGCTTTTGATCCAACGATCCTCATTCACCGGGGGTTCATCTAACGGTACGCAATACATCAGGCCGCATAGTGTTTGGGCAAAAACCGTTGAATGGGACGAATAGTGCTGGCCCGAAAAATCAGAGAGCAATTTTCTTGAGAGTCTATCATAAGATTCAAAACTTTATATTTTAGGCACTTTGCGGTTGTGCTATCGGCCTCAAACTTTTTTCTCGAGGCTTCTATATGGCATGTGTGAAGGCACCGCTAAGTTTGAGAATTTTTGGAATTATTTGGTAATTTTCTCTGATTATTTTAATTACCGCGACTTCTCCCGGTAATTATATCGTTGAACAAATGACCACCCCGAAAAGACACGAAACAATTACCAAACTTTTCTGCAAGGTCTCTTGTGCCCTAGGAGGCAAAACTTGTGGAGGCGGTGTGAAATTATTGTGTTTTCAAAGTGTAATTCACATATTTAGTCGCACGCCAAGACGTAGAAAAATACAATAATTCCAAAATGACTAAAAACCTAGGATTTTGTGTGTGGGGCCATATTTTTGGGTGTAATTGACCATAAAAATTTGAGAAAGTTTGGACATAGGCGGAGCAGACGTGCTTCGTAGTGGTATATGGAACCTTTCACCGAACCCTATCTATACACTTAGGTTTCCCATGGTTGTGTGCCCCAGGCGCTTTTGCGAAGGTGCTATCAGCCTCAAACTTTTTCTCTCGAGTCTTCTATATGGCATGTGTGAAGGCACTGCCAAGTTTGAGAATTTTCTGGAATTATTTGGTAATTTTCTCTGATTATTTTAATTACCGCGCGACTTCTCCCGATAATTATACGTTGAACTGCGACCACCCCCGAAAAGATCCGAAACGGTGCCAAACTTTGCCGCAAGGTCTCTTGTGCCCTAGGAGGAAAAACTTGTGGAGGACGGTCGCGAAATTATTGTGTTTTCAAAGTGTAATTCACCATATTTGGTCGCACGCTTGCGTAGAAAAATACAGTAATTTCAAAAATGACTAAAAAACCTAGGATTTTTCGCGTGGGGCCATATTTTGGGTGTAAATGACCACCAAAAAAATTTGAGGAAGTTTGGACATAGGCAGAGCGGATGTGCTTCCACAAAGGTACATGGAACCTTTCACCGAACCCTATCTATACACTTAGGTTTTACGATGCTTGTGTGACACACGTGGCGCTTTGCGGTGTGTTATCGACCTCAAACTTTTTTTCGAGGCGTCTACATGGCATGTGTGAAGGCACCGCCAAGTTTGAGAATTTTACGGAATTGTTTGGTAATTTTCTCGATTATTTTAATTCCGCGCGACTTCTCCCGGGAATTATACGTTGAACTGCGACCACCCCAATAAAACCTGAAACGGCGCCAAACTTTACCGCAAGGTCTCTTGTGCCCTAGGAGGCAAAACTTGTGGAGGCCGGGGCGAAATTATTGTGTTTTCAAAGTGTAATTCACCATATTGTTTTTTTTCATGATTTGTTTTTTATGGTATTTTAGTGGAGAGTGAACCATTCACGAATGGATTTAGTGAGACTTTGGTATTTTCATGAGAGTTCACCTTCACGAATGGATATTGCCACCAAGTTTGCATCGGTGTTTTCATGATTTGTTTTTATGGTATTTAGTGAGAGTGAACCTTCACGAATGGATTTAGTGAGACTTTGGTATTTTCATGAGAGTTCACCTTCACGAATGGATATTGCCACCAAGTTTGCATCGGTGTTTTCATGACTATTTTTTATGGTATTTAGTGAGAGTGAACCTTCACGAATGGATTTCGTGAGACTTTGGTATTTTCATGAGAGTTCACCTTCACGAATGGATATTGCCACCAAGTTTGCATCGGTGTTTTTCATGACTGCTTTTTATGGTATTTCGTGAGAGTGAACCTTCACGAATGGATTTCGTGAGACTTTGGTATTTTCATGAGAGTTCACCTTCACGAATGGATATTGCCACCAAGTTTGCATCGGTGTTTTCATGACTCTTTTTTATGGTATTTCGTGAGAGTGAACCTTCACGAATGGATTTCGTGAGACTTTGGTATTTTTATGGGGAGTTCACCTTCATGAATTGATATTGCCACCAAGTTTGCATCGGTGTTTTCATGACGCTTTTTTTATGGTATTTCGTGAGAGTGAACCTTCACGAATGAATTTCGTGAGACTTTGGTATTTTCATGAGAGTTGACCTTCACGAATGGATATTGACACCAAGTTTGCATCGGTATTTTCATGAGTGTTTTTCATGGTATTTCATGAGATTAAACCTTCACGAATATATTTAGTGAGACTTTTGTATGTTAGTGAGAGTAATCCTTCGCGAAAACAAATGATTTTCATGGCGTTGTGTAGAGTACTCTCATGAAAATACGTTTTCATGGCGGGATTTACATCACTCTCATGAAAATATTAGTTTCATGAGAGTTTATTTTTCACTCTCACGAAAAAAATCGCTCCTCTCACAAAATATCCGGTTTACGGTAGTGAGGGAGGTCCGCCTCGATAAACATGAACTCCATGTGAACCCAAGGAACCGAAAGAGCTCGTCATACTTGATCACTTTGTACTCATTTTTCATCAACTACTATAAATTTCTCATTTTCTAAGCCATGAAATTGAAATGAACTATATAAAACCCCTAAATTTCTCTATTATAGCTATGCATATATATTAGCAAGCAAAGGTGAAATCCAGTTTTGATGAACTACTATAAGCTTCATTCATCCAAATATGCAATCTATCAAGTGATTTTGAGCTCAAATGGTGTACATTTCAAGAAAAATCCACCACTATTCTAATTCTAAAAACACAAATTTCACTATTCTAGACCATGAAATGAGAAATGCTAGTGATGAAACATGAGAGGGGCGAAGTTGGTAACCTTTAGAACCAAAGAATGGATGTAGGAGTCAAAGAAATGGGAGATGGCGGGAGACGACAGCAGCAGCAAAGTAGGCGAGAGTTGCAAATGGCTCAGCCGGAGGAAGAAGGGTGGTATATATCCGGGACTTGTAGTCCCAGTTTGTGTTTCCAACCCGGACTACAGGTCCATCACTAATCCTGGTGGAGCCACCAGCCGGGATTAGAAACTTTGGTCTCGGCTGGTAGCTGCAAAACCACCTGCAAAATCTGCTGGTGTAGCCGTTGGGCGGGGACTTTTAGTCCCGTTGGAGCCACCAACCGGGACTAATACATTCTTTAGTCCCAGGGCCAAAAATGGCGGGACTAAAGCTCTGACCAAAGTCTGTTCTCTACTATATAGTGACATGGGTCCATTCACATCCGACATGCAAACAGTTGGTGATAGGGGTTATTGTCGTAATGATCTTAGTGTTTCATAAGTTTGACATATGAGGAAGCTGAAATAACCAACATTCTAGGGAATCTGGTGATCCAACATTGGAACGGAGGGAGTAAGGGCCAATGAATTGCAGTTATTTACTCCGTACAAATAATTAATATATATATGTGTAGTGAGGATTTAATTGAACACACTATTTACTACACTACATACTAATTCATTGCGCTTCATACATTAGCTAACATTTGCACACCTTGATACATTCTTTTTGGTCAATCGAGTGTGTGTTTCCATAGTACTAGTTGCCAACCCGTGCAATTGCATGGGTTAGTTTATCGAAACTCTATTATCATCCAGAAAAACATGAAATATTCACGGTTGCGTGTAGTTCCATGACATACAAGAATGGATAACTCTAATTTCAATATTTAAGTTATCTTCAAGAAGAGCTATGGGTTAGCTTTCATATCTACTGATGGTCATGCATGCATACATATCATCTTAATCCATAGTGCTTACATCTTTGGTACTGTAGAATACAATTATTGGGTACTGTTGCAAAGGAGTGTTGTTTACTATTAAGTACTATATATGTAGTGCGTACAAGGTTCTATGGATACGTAGGCCTGTTGGTGTGAGGAGCTAGAACATAAGCAGATTCTAGATGCGGGATATTACAAATAGTATTAAGATCATAAACCCTCTCCACATGGGTGCATTTGCATGTGGATAATCATGTGGCATGGTCATGTGTACAAAGTAATGATTCTGGTCATTTGTTGCAAAGGAATAAGGTGAGCTACCAAGGGCTTCAACCCTTAATAGGGGATGAATTAATGCAATACCCAGCATAATATTTTCTAGAACCTAGATAAAAAAAGGATGACCCAAGTTATGCTATGATTTAGTGGTATATACAATAACTAATCAAAAATGGCATCGGTAATGTTGCAGTTCGGAAAATGAAAACTAATCTAGAACTAACTTAGTATTGTGTAACATGAAAAATGATTTTAGTTAAATTGACAAGTGCTTATAAATTGGAAAATACCAATTAGATTTACATCATCCTGTTATAAATTCCCAATAAAATGATAATAAATTTACAAAAAGGGTAAAAATGGTCTGTTGCGAGCAGATAGAAATAAAATAAAGGTTGTTTTTTGCATGCAGGAGGACCTTCGCTATCCACGGTCGTTGGTGCAAACTCTTATTTGGACTTGTGTTAACAAAGTTGTGGAACCAATGCTGAATTGCTGGCCTATTAGTAAGATTAGAGATTTTGCTTTGAAAAACATCATGAAATACATCCACTATGAAGGAGAAAATACACAATACATCGGTTTATGCCCGATAACAAAGGTAATATCGTAGTATTGTTGTTTCTTGATCCATTTAGCAAAATAATGGGCCCACATTTGTCGTGATCTTTTTGGCACAATTTCTTTTTGTTTTGGTTGAGACCTCGACAAATTGGACTTATTTGGTAAATAGTATAGTATATTGTGATTGTTGAATATTAGCCATGACCTTAGTTTAGCTCCTTGAATTTTGTCTAACCTAGCTTACAGAACGATGCATTGCTTATATAATGATTCAATGACCTAATTTCATTATGGTTACTCACTAAATATAACATACCAAGCGGCTCAGGTGCAATTTTAATAGTATTAAGCGGCTATGTGGATTTTGTTGTTTTATTTGTAACTATTTGCTTTTGTTTAAGTCAAACACCTATCCTTCTTCTTGAAATTTAGAATAATTGGGACAACAATCTTTATCTCAGTTCTTAACATTCCTGTCAACTTTGTGTTGTCAGGCACTAGATATGATCTGTTGTTGGATAGAAAATCCAAATTCGGATGCACTAAAGATGCACCTTGCAAGAGTTCATGATTTTTTATGGCTCGCAGAGGATGGTATGAAGGCACAGGTATTTTTTCATGCCTTGAGCAATAATTTTATCACACATCATTTTTATTGTCAAAATTGTCTTAATTTTTATTGAAAACTAAAGCCTTGATTGTACGGACCGCTTTCATTTGATTCTCCCGCTACCAGCATACTTCTTTGTCGGTGATGGTACAATAGCACAAAAGAAAACATTGTGGGAAAAAAAAATAATTAGTGATAAGTTATTAAAATTTCTAAATACTGCAACATCATTTGGTGTCTTGAAAATGATTTTTCTTTTGATAAAAATGGAATCTAAAAAAATTAATTGAATGGTCTAGCAAGTGAAGGCTTCAATGTACTGTCTGTTATATATACTAGCGGAAATGCACGTGCGGCACGCACATGTGTATAAAAAAACTACATTGTGATACGTCAATTTATATAAAATGTCATTCTTGCAAACTTGAGCCTAATTAATTAAATACAATGAACAAGGTACAATATTCAGTATATATGTATATACTTATATGGCAATTACGACATAGGTGGTCGCAAATTCTGTTTCAAAGATCACGCTTTGGGGACATTGTATTCTTGTTACATATATTATGATAAAAAGTATATGATTCCTACAAGAAAAGTATATGTTGTTGTTATTATTATTATATCAAATATGAACATGGTACAATAAAGAATTTTTCAGCTGAGTTTGAGATACCCTCAAGGTAGTCTCCTTGGTTGGATTTGTACACTACCCATTAATCCTAGTCAGGCTCGTATAGATTTGGGTATCTAGCTAGGTTCAAGCACTATCTGCCTTACAAAATAGAACATAAGATAGAGTTCAACTTGGAAATTGTCAGGTTATCCTGATATACCATCATGGTACTTTTTAATGAATGGTACACTTTATGAGAGAAAAAATACGGGACACTTCACGAAATTGACCTCCTTGTTAGTTCCATGAGTCTTGTTTTTTTTTTTTTTAAATAAATAAACTGGTTAAAACACCTCTAGTTTACTAAAAATCAAAATCAGTTAAAGCTTATTAAATCAGACCATTTATCATAATCATAACATAAGAAGAATTCATAAGTCCCGAGCTACCCAGTTTGATCCTTTGACGAACCAAAAGTTCCAAAATATTTAAATTATCTTCCAATCTTGAACTTTCTGATAAACTACTTTTCTGAATGACTTCATTATCTCATTGCCAATCGTCTGCACCTGTGTCCTCTGAAATACATGTACACTCTCTGAAAAAGAAGTTACAGAAAAACAAAGAGGAATCAGGACCATGATACCACCAGTTTAGTATACTGTTGCAGAAAATTTGATAATGATACAGTAGAAATGTTATGACCGGCAAAGTGTATAAACGCCGGGGCAAGCCAAGTGGCTAGGATCGGGTCTAGCGGGACAAGGCTGGGCGTGATCACCAGGTGTAGAGCGCTTGGACATATCTATTTTTATCGGTTTGGGCTTAGTCAGAGTTTCGGTTAGTTTGGACGCTTGGTTAGTTTGGATTGTTAGTCCTGGAAATCAGGGATAGTTAGTTAGTCGATTGCTCTAGTTTGTCAATTGCTATATGTATTGGACTCTATCGTTTAATGAAAATCAGCCAGAGATAGATTTATCTCTCTGCTCCCGGGCGCATGAGCGCTACCTCTCTGTTTCTCTCCCACACAGAACTCATCTAAGGCACGGCGTCGAGCACGGCGCCGCCTGTCCGTCGTCGAACGTTCAAGCCCCGACCTCCCATCTGCCATAGCTACAACCTACGAAGCCTACGCCTCAACAACCTGGTATCAGCCATGTCTGCTCCTTAGGCTTCCGCTTCCATCCCATCCACAACGCCGCCGCCGCTCCCTCCATCACCATCAGCTCCGCCGCCATCGTCACCACCACAGATGCCATCGTCATGACGCACCTGCCCGTGACACGGTGCCGATGCTGCAACGAACTTCACCCGGCGGACCTCGCTCAAGCCTTCAACCGATGACGGCGGCCATGAGCACACTGCAGCGCCCAGTTCGCGGAATTGTGCGCTCAGCGTGTCCGCGATTGAAAGCCGTCCCTCTTCCTCAACGTTCCAGTACGGGCTGCCGGGCTACGGTGGCCTTCGTCCGCTACCGATGTCGGGGCGGCGCCGCTGCTGCCATTCTCCTCACCAGCTCCACAGATTATGCTGCCAACACTGACGGGCGGCGAAGTGCCAGTGCTGGGGCTGTCGACGCCTCCGCCATCACAAAGGCGTGCGATCACGCGAGATTTCGTTCCGCCGTCGCCTACCCCGATTCCGCCGCTGTCATCAATTATGCAAGGGTATGGCTCATGTGCCCCACCCCGTCAGCTCCAATGTAGTCACCGCCATCAGTTCAGCAGCATCAGTCATCGGACCATGAGCAGTCCACCGTCCCACACTACCACAAGCTGACGTTCCCATCTTATGACGGCATGGAGGATCCTCTGGGCTGGCTGCTCAAATGTCAGCAGTTCTTCCGTGGTCAGCAGACCCGGGCGGCAGATTGGGTGTGACTAGCATCCTTCCACATGACCGGCAAGGCCCAGATGTGGTACACCGTCCTCGAACGAGATGCCGGGCGCCTGACTTGGGATGATTTCATACAACTTTGCCATCAGCGCTTTGGGCCTCCCCTCAGCACCAATCATCTGGCAGACTTGGCACGCTTGCCGTTCACTGCCAACGTCGAGGCATACCTTGACGCGTTCCAGGCACGGTTGGCGCACGCAGGCCGCCTCTCACCAGACCAGCAAACTCAGCTCTTCACAGGCGGTCTTCCAGATCACATCCGTGTTGACGTTGAGCTTCACGATCCACGGGACCTGCAGCAGGCGATGTGGCAGGCCCTCGCTTATGAGCGCCGCAATGCTGCACCAGTACTGGCCTTGCCAGCGCCACCAGGCCGTGCTGGCCGACGCGCCCTGGTCACTTTGACGGCGCTGTCTCTGGCTGCTACCGCCCAGCCACCTGCTACTCCAGCTACACGCCCGTTCAAGCGCTTAACCCCAGATGAGATGACAGAGCGTCGCAAGCTGGGGCTGTGTTATAATTACGATGAACAGTATGTGCGTGGCCACAAATGTGCTCGCCTCTTCTACTTGGAAGTGTCTGATTATATCATGGAGAAGCCCGAGGACGAGGAAGCAGCAGCTGCACAGCAGGGTGGGGATCCTCCGCCGTTTGATCCAGAAGCCCCGATGATCTCTCTGAATGCCATCATAGGAATCCATACACCCAAAACAATGCAAGTGTACGTGCAGATTGGCAATGAACAACTCGTCGCTCTCCTCGATTCAGGCTGTACGCAAAATTTTGTGCATGAAGATGTTGGCCGGCGTGTTGGTCTTCACTTTCAGCCATGCCCCGGTGCTGGGGTCGTTGTGGCGAATGGTGACAGGGTCTCCTGCCATGGGATTGCCCGTGACATCGCAGTTCGTATTGCGGATGAATGCTTCTCCATCGATTGCTACTCCATCCCGCTGGACAGATATGATATGGTCCTTGGCATCCGAACATTGGGACCAATCCTGTGGGATTTCAACGATCTATGCTTGGGCTTCACATGGGCAGGCCACAGGGTGTTTTGGCGTGGCATCGGTTCCACGCGCTGGGACGTTCAGTCCACCCGACTCCATGCTCTCAGCCCCGATGGACCGGCCCTGCTCGAGAGGCTCCTCCAGTCCTTTGATGACCTCTTCACTGAGCCGCAGGGACTGCCTCCTGCCCACCCGTGTGATCACAGGATACATCTGCAGCCCAACACCGCGCCCGTGGGCGGTCCGACCTTACTGGTATCCGCAGCTTCAGAAAGATGAGTCGGAGTCGCAGTGTGCCACCATGCTGTCCCAGGGTATCATTAGGCCATCGACATCGGCCTTCTTGGCGCCGGAGCTGCTCATGAAGAAGTCCGACTCGTCGTGGCGTTTTTGCGTCGATTATCGTGCTCTCAATGAGTGCACAGTGAAGGATAAGTTCCTGATTCCAGTGGTGGAGGAGCTTCTGGACGAGCTTGGCGGCACCCGCTTCTTCACCAAGCTGGACCTCCGTTCTGGCTATCATCAAGTCCGGATGCACCCAGACGACATCGGGAAGACCGCTTTCTGAACACACCATGGCCACTTTGAGTTCTTCGTGATGCCGTTCAGGATGACGAACGCACTGGTGATGTTCCAGAGTCTCATGAATGCAGTGCTCCAGCCCTTCCGCCGTAAGTTTGTATTGGTATTCTTCGATGACATTTTGATATACAGCACATCCTGGACAGAGCATCTTCAGCATGTCAAGGCGGTCTTTATTGCACTTCGTGAGCACCTGCTGCGCCACAAACACAGGAAGTGTTCTTTCGCAGAGGCCTGAGTCGCGTACCTGGGCCATGTGATATCAGCCAGCGGGGTGGCCATGGATACTAGCAAGGTGGAAGCAGTCACAACTTGGCCCCAGCCTCGTTTGGCGCGCGCTTCGGGGGATTCCTCTGATTGGCAGGTTACTACAGGTGTTTTATCAAGGATTTTGGTACTATTGCAGCCCCTTTGACACAGCTACTTCGGCGGAACTCCTTCCTCTGGTCTGATGCCGCAGCAGCGGCGCTTTGCTACGCTCAAGCAAGCGCTCTCCGGGCGCCGGTCCTCCAGCTGCCGGAGTTCGACCGCCTTTCAAAGTGGACTGCGACGCGTCCCAGGTCTGGTTTCGGCGCTGTGTTGCACCAAGGGTCTGGTGCGATTGCTTTCTTCAGCAGGCCATTGTCGCCGCAGCATATGAAACTCGCCGCATATGAGCGGGAGCTTATTGGCCTAGTCCAAGCCGTGCGGCACTGGCGACCGTATCTCTGGGGGTGCAGTTTTGTGGTACGCACAGACCATTACGTACTCAAATTCCTTTTGAATCAGCGCCTCTCAACATTGCCACAGCACCACTGGGTCACCAAGCTTTTTGGATATGACTTCACAGTGGATATGCTTTGTCTCGCCGCACCAATGTCGAAAAGCGTTGCCCATGCGGTGTCAGGTCCGGCGTTCGACTTGTTTGCTGACCTGCGCCGCGAGATCAGCAGGGATGCCGATCTGAGCGCATTCCGAGACACTGTGGTTCAGCAGCGCGGTGCGCCATGGCGAGTGGTGGATGGGCTCGTTCTTTGTGGCAGCCGTGTCTTCATTCCAGCAACCTCGCCAGCCCTGCCGGTCGTGCTGGAGCTTGCCCATTTAGTGGGGCACGAAGGTTTTCAAAAACTCTTCAGCGCCTCCGTTCAGACTTCTTTGTGGAGAATGACCGCAACTTGGTGCGTGATTTTGTCCGGGCTTGCTATTTGTCAGCAGAATAAGGTCGACTCTCTTCGTCCAGCTGGTTTGCTTCAGCGGTTGGAGGTGCCCTCACATGTGTGGTTGGACATCTCACTAGACTTCGTTGAAGGATTGCCGCGTGTTCATGGCAAGAGCGTGATCCTTACCGTGGTTGACAGATTCTCCAAACATGCACATTTCATTCCCTTGAGCCATCCGTATACAGCAATGTCAGTGGCCAAGGCGTTCTTTGAGGGATCGTGCAGCTGCATGGTTTTCTTAACTCCATAATCAGTGATCACGACCCGGTGTTTATGGGTGTAATTTGGCGGGACCTCTTCAAGCTCACAGGGGTTACCCTTCGCCTCAGCAGGGCCTTTCACCCGCAGACGGATGGCCAATCAGAGGCTGTGAACAAGACAATCGCCATGTACCTGCGCTGCATTACTGGAGATCGTCCGCGAGCGTGGCTGGACTGGTTACCTTGGGCCGAATATTTCTACAACACCTCATATCACTCAGCCCTCCAGGCGCCGCCGTTCCAGATGGTTTATGGTCGTCCTCCGCCGGCTTTGCTCTCTTATACTGCTGGTTCAGCTCGCACGGATGCTGTGGATGTCCTGCTCCAAGACCGCCGGGGGCCTTCCTCGCGGGACATCCGTGAACGGCTGCTGCAGGCGCAAGAGTACGCCAAACGCTACTATGATGGCCATCACCGCGCGCTGGAGTTCCAACGGGGATTGGGTGTGGCCGCGATCCTGAATCGACCCACCCAATCACTCATGCCAGGGCGCCGTGGGAAGCTGAGCCCTCGCTATGCCGGACCGTTCCAGATCACGAACGCATTGGCGGGGTGGCCTACCATCTACCGCTTCCGGCAGGTGTCACAGTCGGGCAGGGGTCACCGGGCTGTGGCGGCAGTGCGGGCGGTGGTTGGAGGCGGCGGCGGCGTTAGGTAGCATGGAGGAAGGGGGTGGCACGTGGGAGAAGGGAGAGGGGGTGGCGCGGGAAGAGAAGGAAGGAAGGGAATATTTTGTTCTTTATTTCTTGAAACAAAGAGGTTACATCTCCCTAGTATTTATAGTCCCTAATGGACTTGCACACTAAGCAATCTCTAGGAGGTTTCCTTATAGATCGGAATACCTCTTTACAAGCAATCTTAATTTATTTTCCTAATATGACTCAAACTCTTTATTTACTAATCCTTTTATTTCCTAAATATATTGACGAATTTTGATGATGATGGCGGCGGCGCGGCTGCCGCCTCCTCCCGCGCGCGTGGGGCCCTAGGGCCCCTTGGGCCCGGGCCGTATTAGGGCTGTGACATCTCCCCACCGTTCCTCGAGGCAACGTGACCTCGCGTTGGCATACGCCCATGTCGATGCGTAGCTTTAGGTGATCAATGGGGCGACCGTGGCCTCTCCATAGCGAAGGCGAAGGTAGCCCATTCTGTCATGGGCCTCGTTGACGTAGTAGACGCCCGTCGTCGAAGGAGAAGTCGGGTGGAGGTACCCAAAGTAAATGGAGAAGTAATAGGTGTATGGTCCTCTCACGTACGGCCGATCACCACTTGCTGCCTCCATGGTGGTGCCACGCATGACGCCTTTGTACAATGTAGAGTATGCAGGGTCGCAGTAGCCTTGCAATGGAGTAGACGGTGCCGACCACCACTTGCACATGTATGTGTCTCGCAGAATGCATGTTGGACTGAAGCCGGGTGCGTCGAGGTAAAGTGGAGTAGGCGCCCGTAGAGTAGGTCACCACGTTGTCCGCGACTGGGCCGACTTTGGGCATGCTCTGCGCCGCCATGGCCGGCATTGCGATGTTGTCGACGGTGATGAATCGGGCCCCATTGTCATCGGTCGCCGCGGGCCGCCGCCGTCATCGAGGCGTCTGCGGACGAATGCGGAGGGGGGCGCCGAGGTGCGAGCGACGTGGATCGCTACGCCCATCGTGCAGGGCGCCCCACTGTAGCGTGTCCGTGGCGTAGCACGGAGTCCATTGGTGAAAAGTTGGACTCGCGGAAGCTCTCGCTTGGGATGCCGATGTGCGTGGCGTAGCTATCGGCGCGCCGATGTAGTCATTTAGGGCGCCGTCCTGCCTTAGTGGCGCGAGGTCGCCTGTAGCATCGTGGTCGACGGGCGACCGAGGGTCACGTCGAGACACTGCGCGAAGGTGTCCCACTTCTCCATGGGCGCCTCCCTGGTCATGCGAGGGAACCGAGTTGTGCCGCTCCCGTAAGGTGGAAAGCCGCTGCATCGAACGTATTCATCGGGGCCGATGTGCTGCAGTAGCATGAATAGCATCTCCATCTTCATGATCCATGGCTCGGTCGGTTGCTCCATCGTAAGTTGGCGGGTTCAGGCAGACCGCTGTCTGCGCTGGTGCGGCATGGTAGGTGTAGGTGGCACGGTAGAGGCGGACCGATGATTCGCGGACGAGGTGCCACGGGTGGCGCCATCAGCGCTGGGGTTGGCGCCGGGCGTTGCGGTGAAGCCGGCGGCTGAGGTGGCACCGATGATGCACATGCCGTGTCGTAGCCGTGGATAGATTCTGTAGCTTGCCGGGCGATGATCTCCGCTATCGTGGACGCATCGGGAACGCCCATCGTATTGCAGATTGATCTCGCCATCGGAGTTCGGCGAGTTGGCGACGGTGTCGGGCGGCGGCGCCTGGGGGGGTCGTTGCCGGGCGGCGGCGCCGTGGGGCATCATCGCCGCCATCGGTGTTGGCGCCTATGAGGGCGTCGTTGCCGCCGGGCGGCGCCATAGTAGCGGCGTTGTCATGTATTGTCGTGGGTGACATTGGGCGACGTGGTGGGGCATAGTGGGGGCAGGTGGAATGGGGTGGTGTTCGTGTCGGCGTGGGGTTCTCCATGCGCAAAGGCGAGCCTCGATGGAGTTGAAGAGGCGTTGATCTTCTCGAAGTTGTCGCCCAGCAGGTTCTTGAGGGCGACGAAGAACTCGCACATCTCGGAAGCCATTGGAGGGGCCGAGGAACCAGCTGGTCTCCGAAAGTACCACGTGTCACAGTCCGGGCAGGGGTCACCAGGCTGTGGGCGGCGGTGCGGCGGTGGTGGGAGGCGATGGCAGCGGCGTTGGGTAGCATGGAGGAAGGGGCGGGGCGGGGAGAAGGCGGGGGGCGCGGCGTGGAAGAGAAGGGAAGAGAAGGGGATATTTTGTTCTTTATTTCTTGAAACAAAGAGGTTACATCTCCCTAGTATTTATAGTCCCTAATAGACTTGCACACCAAGCAATCTCTATGAGGTTTCCTTATAGATCGGAATACCTCTTTACAAGCAATCTTAATTTATTTTCCTAATATGACTCAGTCTCTTTATTTCCTAATCCTTTTATTTCCTAAATTTATTGACGAATTTTGACAATGACGGGCGGCGGCGCGGCTGCCGCCTTCTTCAGGCCCTAGGGCCCCTTGGGCCTGGCCGTATTTGGGCTATGACAGCGGGTGCCCGGATTCACGATGTCTTCCATGCGGGTGTGCTCAAACCTTTTTAACACTCCACCAGCTACTACGCCGGCGCTGCCGCCTCTCCACCAGGGCCGTCGTCTGCTTCAGCCAACCCGGCCTTGCGTGCGCGCAGCTGCGATGGGGGCTTGGTATGTTCTCATTGAGTGGGCAGGATTGCCAAAGGCTGACGCTACATGGCAGCTGCTGGAGGACATCCGCGTTGAATTCCCTGCCTTCCAGCTCAAGGACGAGTTGTTTGTCAAGCGGGGAGTGATGTTATGACCGGCAAAGTGTACAAACGTCGGGGCAAGCCAAGTGGCTAGGATCGGGTCCAGCAGGACAAGGCTGGACGTGATCACCAGGTGTAGAGCGCCTGGACATATCTATTTTATCAGTTTGGGCTTAGTCGAGTTTGGGTTAGTTTGGACGCTTGGTTAGTTTGGATTGTTAGTCCTCGAAATCAGGGATAGTTAGTTAGTCGATTGCTATAGTTTGTCAATTGCTATATGTATTGGACTCTATCGTTTAATGAAAGTCAGCCAGAGATAGATTTATCTCTCTGCTCCCCTGCGCATGAGCTGATACATACTGACCCGATGTCAGAACAAGGATGGCCCGATCTTCATGGCAGTAGGTCGATAATCTTGATAACTTGCTAAAGAACAGCAAAGATAACTAGCTTTATACCTGGCCAAGGTTGGATGCGACGGGCGACGGGGAGAGAGGCACGAAACCGCGAAGATTTCGACTCGATCTGTGAATGACTGGAGAACCACAATCGGAGCTAATCCATACAAAGACGGGCAGCCGTACTCGGAACCCGTAGAGCACCTAATTAGTGGACCTCGGAGAGATCTCTTCACAAGTCCAAGAAGAACAAGGAAGAACAGGGGTTGAGTAAGCACTTGGCAGCTCGGCTGCAATTTCACTTGGATTATCTCAAATCAACAAATGTTGTTGATAGCTTACACATAGGGGGATATTTATACTAGGAACAACCCTCCTAGATAGGTGAAAACATGAAAAGAAAGTGAATACATCGTCAATGTGAAAAGGGTATCCACGGGATGGACTCAGAGCTGATTCCGCGTGGCTGTTTGACTTTTGCGCAGTCTTGATGTTTTGATCATAACTCCACCTAGGAAACTCCAAATGATGTAGGGTTGGATGCATTGGAAAGCTGACTTGATAAGCTTTCATGAAACTTTTTTTTTTTTTGAGAAACTTAACTAAACACACAAATAAATTACCAAGTAGAAGACGAACAACTGGTCGAAGGTTACCACGCTGGCAGTTCTAGACAACAGATGGCAGAGAACCAAGTTCAAAATTTGCATGTATCTATAAATTGCTTTTTAATAATGACCGAAACTTGTAATAGTTTGAAAAAACCTCATCGTACCAAAGTACATATAAAAGAGGACACCCGGATATTGCATAGATCACACAGCAAGGAGGGAAACAACGATATCTGCATCTGCAAGTCAGAACTATTAGAAAAAAATGCACATACACATCTATTCTATTTATTATAAAAGTGCGAACCAATTGTAAATATATTGTTAGCTTAAAATTTCCCTAGGACTACAGGAACATATGAAACACCCGTGTTCCTCTCTTCCCGCTCCTCGGTACCCTCGGTTTTTTTCCACGCGCGGCGCGCGTACCCACAGCTAACGCCGCCAACCCTTCTTCGTCCTCATGAGTCGCGACGCTTCGTGCCTTACTGCCTTCGGTTGTTCGGAGTAGCGCAAGCAGGAAACCGACCAACACAGTCCTTCGCCTGTCGTCGTTCTCAGCCAGCCAGTCGCACGGCACTGCCCATCGCAGTCCTTCGCCCTTCGTCCTCACGCCAACTGGACGCCGGCAGCCATGCCGGCTCGACACCGTATCGGCCAATTACGACCTGCTCTGGCCGCCGACTGCTGGCATGGAGAGCTCGTGACCACTGACCACAACGGCGTTCGATCGATCGCTGCGGCGCAAAAACAGAGGAGCAGCGAGGAGGAAGAAACTGAAGAACCAGGTCTCCTCGGCCATCGCCGGTGTCGCCTGCATCCACGGTTCTGGGATTCGACCGAAAGAATCCGAATTTCGGTGAAATTCGTCCATTTCGGTGAGCTCCGAAACGAAATATATGCATCATATTCCAAAAATTCACGAATTGAGTCCGAATTTCATCCGAATTTTCCCGAATTTCGTCCATTTCGGTTGGGACCGAATTTTTTCCAAAACGGATCCCAAAACCTTGCCTGCATCCTCGACGCATCCATACAACCAGGTCTCCGATTCCTCGAGGATCGGAAGCGCTACGTCAACGATGAGGTCGTAGTGCTGGAGATGGACTCCGGCGAGTGCACCGTTGACGAAATGGCCGGGTTGGGAGGACGATGTCGCGTTGGCGAACAGACGATCGGAAGCACTACTGCAACGATGAAGTCGTAGTGGTGGAGATGGACTCCGGCGAGTGCGCCGTTGACGAAACGGCTGGCTGGGGAGGACCATGTCGCGTAGGCGAACAGGGACGTTCCCAGCACATTGGTGCATGCTCGCTGCCCGGTTTCCTTTCGTTCTCTCTCTGCATGTTTGCTGTTACGGCTAGAAGATGAACAGTACAGGCTAACAGAACATGCGCAATTGTGTGCTCATCCATGCAGAAACTTGTGAAAATGTGAAGAAAATAATAATTGATCCAAATAATGTAAAACTATTTTTGTTACATTCATAACTTCATCTCCTGCCTGTAAAAAAAATATGGTTGCAAACTAACCAAAATTTCTTCAATTTTAATAATTTTTTATATGCTTTAGTTTCCTTATTATGCTGACGAAAAATATTATATTTGTGTAAAAATGATAGAAGCGTTTTAATATTTTACTTTAACAAAAAATTCTTCACCTTACGATGATTTTTCTGTTTAGTTTCCTTATGTTGGTGAAAAATAAGATGAACGGTACAAGCTAACAGAATATGCGCAATCCAAGCACAAACTTGTGAAAATAGGAAGAAAATAATAATAGATCCAAATAATGTATAATTAATTTAGTTACATTCGTAACTTTATCCTCTGCATGTGAAAAATATGGTTCACTGTGTTACTCTAACCATAATTTGTTCAATTTTAATGATTTATATGCTTTAGTTTCCTTATGTTGACAAAAAGTATTGGTTTCAAAAAACATGAAATACTAGGAAATGATGATAAATGAAAACAAGCTAATAAATAGCAAACAAAAATGACACATGTTTACTAGGCACGTGCGTGCCGCACATGCATGTTAACTAGTATACACTAAAGAGAGAGAGAGAATTGACTGGATGTTAAAATACTGGTCACCACCAGTATGAATTGATTTCCACTAAACAGCAAACAGATTCCAAATGAGTCAGGCAATCAGTCTTGGAAAAGGGAGACCTTACCATGCTCGGAGAGAAAAGAGAACGTGGGGAAGACATGACAATACGGACAAGTAGCCGGCAAAGAACAATCCGTGAAATCGGCATCCACAAAGTTGACGGTGGCGGCGACCTCGCTTAAATGCCAACGCCAGCAACAAAGCGCAGCAGCAGCGCCCAGGGTGGCAGCGGGGGGCATATCGGCACTGCAAGGACAACAGCCGGGAGCGAGGACAAGCGAGGGCGCGTCAGGAGGCCTTGCACAGTGGTGATGTGGCTGGCTGGGTTCCTGGGCTCTTCATCCTCCTGGCGGCGCATTGGGGGTTGGGTGGGGTTGGTGTGAGCGGACGGGGATCGGATCGTGGATTTGGATTGGCGAGGTGAGGGGCTGAGCGAACGGGAGAGGGGTCGACATGCGGGAGGGAGAGGTTGGCGGCGTGGCCCTTGTGGAGAGGCATCGGGTGGGAAAGAAACCGCAGCGGGCGTGTGTGGGTACGCGGGGGCGGGTAAAGTTTTGGCGGGTGAAAAGAAACATCGAGGAGGAGGAGGCCGCAACGTGAAACATAGATGTTTCATATGTTCCTGACATCCTTTTTCTCAGGGTCCACTTGTCAATCAGAGTGGGTACAAAGTTTTCTTGCGTAACAAATGATTTCCAGTTTCTTAAGCTACTTTATAATATAGATTTTAGAACAATAATATTTTATATTAGTGGTGTTGCACACTACTCTAAATCACTATCGGTGGCAATCCTTGGATCCAGGTCCAGTGCCACGAAATATAGTGTGTGCATGCACAATATTAGGAACAGTGTACATAAGTTCATACAATTAACCCTGAATGATGGTAGAGATCTCATGGTAGTATAAAGAATTTCATAGTGGAAAAATATTTGACCAACCCCATAATATGACAAGGGAGTTGCACCACTATACTTTCATCTCAGATGTTTTGAATTCAATTTCTCACCAAAGAGTTGAATATGTGCGAAAAGAATAACCAAGCCCTAACCATCTTGTGTAATCCTATTTCTTTTGAGTTTCCATGGTATGCTCTATATTCACACCCATGGTTTTCATTAGGCTACTATTATCTTATTCTCACAATCCTATCAATATTCGTCAAAAAAATCCTATCAAGATAAGAATATTGGTCGGGTTTGCAAACACACCACGATTTGGCTCAAATCCACTGAATTCACACTGTACTCATAAGAATTTTCTCAAGCGCTCGACACTATGGATATCTCTCCCAAGAAAATGGGTGACACTATATTTCGTAAACAATTGTTTTTGTTTAATATATGATGCCTTGTATTTCTAAATTAGAAACAGTATGTTCATTTCGTTTAAGAGGCAATGAAAAATTTGTTTTATCTTAAATAGTGGTATGATGGTTGTCAAAGCTGGGAGACATCTCTTACTGTCCAAGCCTATTGCTCGACAGTCTTCGTGGATGAGTTTGGCCCAACACTTCAGAAAGCTCAAGAATTCCTAATAAATTCACAGGTCCAGTGCCTGTATCCTGTACATATGTATTATAAAATAAGAAAACATTTGCATACAATTTCTGACATGCATCTTTTTACATAGATTCGTGAAAACCATCCTGACTACAAATCTTATTACCGCCATAGATCCAAAGGATCATGGACACTTTCAACAGTAGATAATGGATGGTCTGTTTCTGATTGTACTGCAGAAGCACTGAAGGTAAAGTTATGCTTCTTCTCTGATCTGACGTTCCATTTTTGTCCGGTCGCAAGCTATCGGCTTACTCTAGCAGTCATTATATGATTTTGTTGAGGTTGCATATGTGCATCATACATCTATAATGTTTATTAAAAATCTCCACCATTAAATATAAGTTTGATTTATTTAGGCATTGATGTTGTTATCAAAGACCTCTCCAAATCCCATTGGGAATACTGCAGAGGGACAGAGGTTATTTTATGATGCAGTTGATTGCCTACTTTCTTATGCGGTATGATTCCGTTTTATCATTTGTCATGTCCTTCTATTTTTATTTCCATAAATTATTAACCAGTAATTCTAGAATATGATATAATATAATGTAGTTTATGCTGATTAGTTTCCATGCTTGCAATATCTTTACCTCGTCAACATATTTAAAGGGTTTTAATTCAGTCCATGTGACTAGTTTTCCATTTCTGTCTAATGAACCCATACCTAATGAACCACCAAAACATGTAGTTTGTGACCTAGTGACCAGTTGTGCTGAGGCATTAGGTACGTAAATTTTAAATGGGCCAAGGGATACCTCAGTTTGAGTCTCTGTTCGAACTTTTATCAAAATATTTCATGTCTTGTCTTAGTGTCCAGTTTAACGTCTTCCTACTAGAATTTGAAAGACCATGTTACTGCTACTGGCAAGCACGTTGCAGTGAGCTGTCCATGCCAGTTGCCGTCATTATAGATGGAAAACAGTAATTAAAAGTACACAAATATGATCCAGCAACAAAAAGAGCACACATATTATCCAACAACAATACAATATAACTCTCAACCATGGATTACATCATAAATGAAACAATTAATCCTACTAGTGACTGCTGCATTGCCACGTCTACAATATGACAATTGTGCCACAGTACCAATAACATTACTGAATTATCTACTGTTCAACACAAATTGTTGAGTATGCCATGAGAATCAGGTTTTCGGGAGTTTTCTCAACAACATGGTTTCGATATTCTCCTACATTTAAATTGAAAATGTCAGTGAAGTCCCTCCATGTGGTCACGAAAATATTATTAATACGTCCTAAATTTTCTTAAATTATTGTGTCTTTGTGTAATGCTTTTTCCCTTTTTGTATTCTCAAAAAATTAGTGTGTTGCATGACAAATATAAGGTTATTGATTACATTGTTTCCCTCTCAAGAACAATGATGGAAGCTTTTCTGCGTACGAGCCAAAGAGATCCTCAAAGTTATTGGAGGTGTGTATTTTTAGCTGTTTTTGCAAAAACATATGAAGAGCTCCACTTCAATGTCGGATGGGTTTAGTCCAAGGGAGAATTTGTACTTGATCAGTTAAGAAAAACATCCAAAGCTTCCAAAAATGTGAATCAACTAGATCTTGCTTAAAGTTTAATGATGTAAATAGTATAATTACCAAAATTTTAAACTGATCCCCTGGGTACTATTACAATTTTATTTGGGCAGAGTAATATAAAACTATTAAATTATTAAGTTTTGTTTTCAAAGACATGTCTGTTAGCGGAAATTATTCATATGATGTTAATATCATGCCCAACTACAAGCTAACTTGGATTTTGTTGGCAATAGGTTTTGAACCCTTCTGAGTGTTTTCAGAACATTGTTGTTGACTATCCGTAAGCATTGAAAATATCTTCTTACATGTAGAATATACAATTGATTATTTGTTTGAACATTTGTGGGTGCTAATTCATCATCTTCAACCAAATGATAGGTCTGTTGAATGCACATCATCAGTGCTACAAGCACTCATTATGTTCAAGGAGCTTTATCCAGGATACCGTAAAGAAGAGATAGCAAAATGCATTGAGATGGCTTCCAGTTTTATTGAGAAACAACAACAAAAAGATGGCTCGTGGTCTTTAACAACATCCTTGTTTGTTGATCTATAAATTATTCAGCCTTTAAATGAGTGAAATTTAAAACCTGATTACTTCTATTTCAACAGGTTTGCAATTTGGGGTATATGTTTCATCTATGGGACATTATTTGCAGTAAAAGGATTAGTTGCCGCTGGAAAAACTTATGAAAATAGTAAAACCATCCAGAAAGCATGTAGCTTTCTATTGTCAAAACAGCTACATACAGGTGGATGGGGTGAGAGCTATCTTTCTTGTGAAACAAAGGTAAATGCTATGATTCCATATTCTTTTTACAAACAAGGGCTACAAATCTTTGTTTTAAAGGGAGAAGAGACATACCCATGGCATATATGTTCTCCCCTGTGGAGGAGCCCAAAAAAACCCCATGTTACTTCTTAGCCCAAGCCATTGGCTTTAGCGGTATTAGGCGATAAATGCCAAGGGTCATTTCCTATTCATCATATAGTCAAGCACGTCTAGAATCATCCCATGGAGTGGCCCCAACCGTTGGGAGAGGATGGATCTGCTTCTGGACCCATGCAAGCATGTCTTCCTAACCTTAGCTTACCAAAGCAATAACCAAGAAAAGTTAACATTGCCAGAGAAATTCAAGCCCTTCCACATCATAAATCTCATATGAGTGTTTGCCGAGGTGTTACACTTCGGCAAAAGTTTTGCCGAGTGTTTTTCCGCCTTCGCCGAAGTGTCCTAGACACTCGGCAAAGCCTCCGTTTCCGGGAGTGATTGTGCACATCCTTGACCATTGGAGATGCTTTGTTAAAGATTCAAGTATTACAATATTTCCAAATCCACCAAGACCCTATACCAACGAAAGAGTTGAAGCCCTATTCTAATTGTTGATTTATTGGTGTCCACGATGCCACCAGTTTCATATAAATCAATTAATTATCATTTTGTGAAGCCATGAAGGCTTAAGCATGTGAAGGGCTGGTTCTTTCCAAACATATGTTGTGATGACATAGCTGTTGAGGATATGCTAGGCCATCTCATTGTCTTGATTGCAAAATGCCTAGCATGTGAGATATGTGTACTAGTTGGTTGACGGTCCAACAACAAATATTGATATAGGAAGGGAACCCACGGCAGCCATAATTTCTTCGAATTTCTCAAAACTAACAGCAAATGAATTATGTCTTGTTTGTGAACTTAGTCAAAAACATTATACTGGATGGCAAATGTATATGCTTGTTGATCTTGTTCATTTAGTGCCAACTCCATTCCATCCGAGGTGTCCCTACATTGCAAGTACTCTTGAAGATCATGTGCCACTGTATGCTGCTTGAGGCCTTAATTTGGTAATGTAGAACCAAAGTTGGTGCAGTTATGCTCTGCCATGGTATACCCAAGTGGTCACACCAGTTTCTAAATGACTGTGATGTTGGCATGGATCGGTATTTGAAAACCATCCCTTGACTGATTGGACCCTTTTGGAACCACAACCAGTTCATCCTCAATTCCTAGCTAGCATCTACACGTTGTGAATTCCTCCACATATTCTGTTCCATGCAACTAGCCTACCATCTTCAGGTTCTTAATTCCTATTCATCATAATATATGCATGCCCCATATGAAACAAGGCATTTATCCTTCTTGGTTTGTTCCCTGCCTCAACATCGGAAAGCTTGTCATTTCTTGTCGACTGCCTGAACATTAACACATTTTATGAATGTTCATATAACAAATTAAATAGTAAAACATTCCAACCTGGCTGTTTATCCACTACCTTCTCAGTCCAGTGTAGGAAGTTGGCCTTGCGAAGTAATCTGACTTAGATAGGAAGCCACAGAAAGCTGTATGGAAACCCTGACAAATGTTAACTGTTATTACAAACTCGACAGTGAAATTCTGAAAGACCAAAAAATTCGTCCACATAGTTTGATGTTTTGTTGTTAAATTTTTTAATCATGAATTTAATATTATGCTATAGTTTGTGGGTAGGAGATGAACTATACTTCGAACTGTCCTATTTTAATGACTGATAAATTGTAAACACCATTTTGTCCATATCTTAACAAAGTATAGGACTGATTCCACTCTTAACACTTGGCAGACGTTTGTGGGTGCTAGTAGTCCCCATGCAGTGAGCACAGCTTGGGCAATGTTAGCTTTAATATATGCTGGACAGGTATATAATTTTTATGTATTATGGAAAAATATTTTATAATTTTTTTATGATTTCTTCTAATTAATTCTTATTCTGGGCATGTTATCTAGGTTGAACGAGATCCAACACCATTGTATCATGCTGCAAAAGAATTGATCAATATGCAATTAGAGTCTGGTGATTTTCCCCAACAAGTAAGTTTTTTTTTTCTTTTTTGAAAACATAAATGTGAATTCCAATTTCTTGCAGCCACATAATACTCACTCGTTCCTTTCTATAGTCTTTATCTCGAAGTTGATAAGATGTAACTCCTTCTGAATGTATTAAGCATTTTAAGTGAGCAATATAACAGCACAATTTTTCATACACACATTATGAACAGCTACAAAAATACTGATAGGTATGATTGACAACATAGATATACAGTGCCATATTGAAAAAACTGAATTGGTAGTACTAGTATTAAACAATAAGTAGACATGAGCAAACCCAGAAAAACTCATTAAGTTTAAAACTCATTAAGTTTACTAAAGAAGCTGCCCAGGCTTATTGAAAAAAAAAGGGATAACACATCTATAAATGTTTGAAGCCAGAGTTATGCTGAACAAGCTTCATTGTGGGCTAATGTTATGCTTCTCATGAACATTACTAAATGGTAACCCCTTGCCCAGGTCACTATACATAACAAGCGATAGCATCCACGTAGGTTGGGGTTGGGGCTGTTTGAGGCATTGAGGCAGGGCACATGGCCAATTGTGGCTGGTGCACGAGGAATTTAGTTTCAATTTTTAATTTCAAATATACTTTCACCTATACTAGTTTATTTGAACCATGGAGTTGTTTAGAATAAATGTAACAGATAAAGTTAGAATATGTTCATACTAGGTCAACATTATGTATATAATATTTCAGTATACTGGTTCAATGGTTGAACTAGATTTTGCAAAAATGATAGATCGAAACCTTCAAAAAATTTAATATTTATTAGAGAGGGAAAATTAAAACGATGATGAAAGGCTGGAAATTTGTAATAAAATCAAAAAACTTCAAAAAATAAAATCACAAGGAAAAAAAAATACTTAGTGCTCTTTTTGTCTGACAAGCTACTCTACTCATAAAAAAGTCTAGGTCACCTTCCATATAAACGATCGTTTCCATTCTATTAAATAAAAAAATTACAATGCCAAACATTTCAGTGCGGATTCGCTAGTGTGCCCTAGGTATGTTTTACCAATTTACCTCAGCATTTTGTTCGTTGCTACAAATTTCTTTTGCCAAACTATTCAATTAAGAAACTAGAAGGATAATCATGAAGTGGTAGGAAGTTGCCACTAGACAATGCAAGCTGTACCGTGTTTTACATCAATACAGGTTGTGCATGTTTTGCTGTGCCATTAGGTAGATGGCTGCAGTTCATCTATCTTGATCAAACTTGTCTTTTACAGGAACATGTTGGATGCTTCCACAGTAATATATACATCAATTTCGGTAACTACCGCAACTTGTTCCCCATTTGGGCTCTAGGGGAGTTTCACAGCCGACTTCTTAAAAAAAAAAAAGAAGTGAAACGAATATGTACATTGTGTTTTGCCTGTGCTCGGTATTAGTGTTTGCTGCAGCTGCAGTAAAGCACTACCGAGCAAAAGCCTCCAAAATGCAGCATATATATGCAAAATTATGTATGGGAAAACGTTGTCGGGCAAGTTATCATGTAATAAAATGGGGCAATACTATATATAGATCCATATATAGTAAATAAGTCATAGGTATTCTTCACAGATAATCACTCGTTGTTCCGAACTATATTTATATGTATGGTTTCTTTTTATATGGTGATAATAAGCTTAAGGAATCTATTTATGGGAATACATGATCCTTGTTGAAATATATGCTCTATTACAAGTGAAGCTATGCTCTATTACAGTAGCAGAGATCTCGGCATCTAAATTACCGTGGAGGCTTTGCATGGCGGGAGCAAGAAATAGACAGATTCCTAGACCAACAAATCCTTGTTACCATCTCTACTACTAAAAATTACCAAGAGGTTTTACCATGGGCCTGTTTGTTTCCATGGAAATGGGCGGATTTGCAAACACATTCCAGGCAAGCTTGTTTGGCAAGGCATGGAATTGGAAAGCAAGATTCCATTTTCCACCTCTTGGAAAATTAACCTGCATCAAATTCATGCCATGCAAAGCGGAAAAGGATCCCATCCCGACTCATCCCTGACCCAGAACACCCCCGCAGCCCCGATGCCGAGCGCCTCCTCTCTGCTCTCCCTCAATGACATGGCTAGGGTTTCTACCAGAGCTTCCATTCAAAACTTATCACACTTCTCCTTTGGACCTTCTAGCATTGGGTAGGTTTCAGACTCTATACATCATGTTACCACTTAGTAGAGTCATGTGTTTTTAATAAACAGTCGCTACCCCTGGTATGTGTCGCTTTCCTAATCAAAATATAGGAGAGCACCCCTTCTCCCGAAGTTACGGGGTCATTTTGCCGTCTTTTTCCTGCAGCCGGAACCAGAAGGGACAACGGCGTCCTTCTCCCTCCTCCGCTCCTCCCGCCGGATGGAGTCTTGATCACCAACGACATGCCCACCCACCGAATCGAGCCTTCACCAATCCTGCGTGCTCCTAGTTGATCTCTGCCACTGTAGCTGTCATCCCCATCAACGGGTCCACTCCAACCGTTGTGGTTTGCCACAGCTCCATCTTGATCTGGATCAAGGTAATCCTTTTATTTTGAGGTAAGATTGGTTGTATTCAGTCACAAGTTCATAGTACATAATTTCCTAGATACAACCAGGGAAACAATGTCGGCAGACCGAATAAGCAGAGTGCTCACCCGATCGAGCCAGCACATGAGCCAACTTATTTGCATTACGACTTACATGAACGAAAGATAAAGAAGAAAAATTACTTCCCAGTAATTTAATATCAGCTACTATGGGAGCCCGTTGTAGTTCTATCTCTAGCGGTGAATTTATCTTCAAAACTAGGTTAAGGTAATCAGATTGCAAGACCACATTGTGGAAACCTTCTTTGAGTGCGATAACAACAGCACAACGCAGAGGAAGAGCCTCTGCAACACCTGGTGAGGTTATGCCATGAAACGACTTGCCCCCTCCGCGTCGCCTCCGCACAGGCGGCTCGGGCGGCGAAACCCTAGCCGCTGCCACCGCAACTCCACCCCTCCCTTCCCCTCGCCGCTGCCAAAGGGAGTGGCCGAGAGGCTCGCATGGCTCCCTATGATGGCAGCGGCGAGGCCCTTCGCCCTGCAAGGTCTCGAGCCCCTTCGTGCGGGTTGCGTGCTTGGCGGCCCGGGCGACAACGCGCTCAACGCGGGCATCGCGAGCGGCTCCATCGTGTCACATCATCGCTCCTCCCCTCCACCCTCTTCAACGGTCGAAGGCGGAGGTCGGCCGCACTGGACTCCATGAGCCCGTGGTGCCATCCTAGCGGCCTTTGCCCGGCCGATGGCGGCTGCTGGATCCGTTCCCGGTGGCCGGATCTGGCGGGCTCTTGTCGGCGGCGATGACGACATGGCCTCGCCTTGCGGCAAGGAGGCGGCGATCCCCAACATTGGGAAGGCGCCAGGAGGTTTCGCAACTACTTCGTGACGACATCTTTAATTTTCGTTCATGTTTTCATATAGCTATTGAGACTCGAGTCACCTTGGCTTCAATTCGAGGATTCTCTTACTCGAAGACGGATTCCATCTATACATTGTTCTGGTGGATTATGCACGTGTACCTATTAGCTACTTTGTAGCATGGTATCTCTGGAGATGAGGTTCAGACGGTTTGCTAGTCTTGGAGTTTGTGGCCGATCGAAGTGGGTCAAGTCTGGCCTGTGTGGAAGCATTGACTTGGTAAGAAGGGGGAAGCAGCACTGAGTGACTTCGTTTTTGTAGTACTAGGTACTGATTCATCGGCTCCAGGAAGAAATTCCTAGGTCTGACCTTAATTGGTTGTACCTGGCAATGGCCTTGCTGAAGGCATTGTTTGGGTTAAGATGAATTACTCCCTCGGTGAAAACCTCTGTCCTCGTTGGAGGCATTGTCTTCGGGGAGCCTAATTAAGTAGTTGAAGTGTTTCTATGGTTAGTGATGGAGCTGAAGGTGAAGACATATGTTGTAGTTTGCTGCGGCAAGAATTTTTAGGTCTTGTCGTTCTTGGAGGTGATGACACATGTTGTTCTTTTATCTGTTTCTTTCTTTCTTTGGCTATGTGCATCCTAGTTATGCAGAGGCCGGGTTGGATCTTAGTATGATTGTATCACCTTGATGTAATTGTCTAAGATCAATAAAGCTTCCCTTTTCAAAAAAAATGCCATGAAACGACTTACAACAAGCCATCAAGCACATACCCATATAATTTTGAAACACCACCCCAAGAGCTGAATTCAAAGAAGAGGCAAAAATTGCCGCATCAACATTAGGCCTACTTTGGGAACAGGTGGAGATTGGCCCTGGTAGCAAAGCCCCGACGGGGATTTAATTGGCTGGTTGTATCCCGGGAGCCGTTCCCCTTCCCGTCCCCTTCAGCGATGAAAACGGACGGAAAACGACGGAAAAACCTCATTTCTACTTCCATTTCTATATTTGTTGGCGGAAACGGGATCGGGTTCGAAAATGCGGGTTCGAAAAACGGAATCGGGATATGCGGGTGCACGGAAACAAACCTATACGGACGGAAATTGAACGGAAACGGTCGGAAGCCGGGAACTTAAGCCGAATAACATGGTGCCGCAACCATCCATCTCTTCGGCCCTCCAGCTAGCGGCTACCTTCAGTCATGCCATCACAGCTTTCCAAATCATCCATCTCATCGGGATCACTTTCACTATCATCATCTAGGTGGACATCATCTGTGGATGGAATGCATTTACGATCTAAAAAGACAAGACATATATTAATTGATGGTCAGTACATGTACAGGTGTACAACAACACCATATTAGATGCGTAGATCTCGTCATTAGCTTTCCAGAAAGGTGTGGTTTGCTGAAAACGGAGTCTGGACGAGGAAGTTATGGCCTGCTATAATATGGGAAAAATGCGGTAAAATACGGAACAATTCCGACCAAATACGGGATTCGAAATACGGACGGAAAAACGCCGTTTCTACTTCCGTCCGCATTCCGATAACCTCCGTCCCGATTCCGACCCGATTCGGATTTTCCGAAAATGCGAAAAACGGACGGGTCAAATGTAGAAAACGGAACGGGAAAAAAGGGAAAAAGTTCCGTCCGTTTTCAACGCTAGTCCCCTTCCCTGTGGCCGTTTGGAAGCACGTACAGAATTTGCATGTACAGAATGCACGTACAGAATTTGCATGTCATGGCTATATTGATTACGAGCTTGCATTGATGTCTTAGAAAATCAAGAAAAATCAGAATGTCAACCACAACATTACAATTTGAGAAAAATGGTAACAAATTGTGAAAGATGCAGTTCTAACTAAAATAGAAGAAATTGTGAGAGGTAGAGACTATCTATTATTGGAACTAATAATATCCGTAGCATGATGGTCCAAAGGCAGAATATCAGCTGATCCTTCTCTATCAGAATATTTTGTTAACGTAAACTAACACGTCGATACAACATAAGCATCCAAATTCCTTGGGTCCGGATAGAATGAAGCCAAACAAATACTAGTATGCGTGCTCCACACATCTGTTGAGGAAGAGAAGGACATCTCGCCTAGGATGATTCAACTTGGCAAAGAAAAATAGGAGAGAAAACAAAATTGGTCCCCGTCAACATGTGCAGCAAACCACCGGTTCCCCTTTCTTTAGCACAACTTGGCAGCACTTTCACACACACTGACACTGCTTATCATCAGCAGCAGCAACACGAAACCCGACCACGGTAGAGTAGAATCTCAGGAAGAACAACACGAAACGTGTCAAAATTCAACTACAAAAATAAGTAAATAATATATTGGCATCAAGCAACTGAAGAAAAAGGTTTAACTATTTGATCCTGTATTAAGATATCCATAGTACTAGTCTTCTTGTTAGTGGGCTGCGTTGTTGGGCCAAAATCGAAAAATCTGTTCCTAAGTTTTATGGGCCACGACTAGGGCCATGGCCCTGCTGGCCCTAGGCCTGGGCCCGCCCCTGCCGATGAGTGATGAAAAGACACCTGTCGGATGGCTGATAGGACACCTGTGTCGGCCTATGGTCTGCCGACAGGCCATAAGCGTACTGGGAGGCCGATAGCTACTGTCGGTTCTCAGCAGCCGATAGCATGCTATATATTTACAATTCTTATAATCTAGATGACAGATTTATTATTATTCATTAAAAATTATTACTTTAGAAAAATCTGATAATGCCGACGACCACGACGACAACACTGCCTGCTTGTGGCTCTGGTAGATCAGTCGATCGAGCCAAGACAAAAGCACAGGTGGCTAAACAAGAGATTGCAGGGGCGTCTCTGCCTCTCCGGGGACTCTGAATGTGAAATCTCCAGCTTGTTCATCCCCATCTGGCCATCTGCATCCAACCAACCTGCCAGTTGGTGCACTGCACTAGTGGCTGGCAGCTTCGCTTTACAGCTTCACAACATCGTATTTCGACAGGGTTTGTTTGGTTAACGAGAAGAGGAGGATGGAACAAACAAATCTGTGAAAAGGAATGAAATAATGACAGTGCTGCAACAGAGAGACCAGGTTCCCTAGCTTGGAATTTTGAGAAGTCGGGCTTTGTTTTCTGTCAAGAGTGCATACAGATTGGCTATGAGGAGGGAACATGGTGAAGGAGCAATTGATACTAGTTCTACTCCTCCTTTTTTTTCGAGATCGGGCCATTCACCCGTTTTTCATTAAGAGGAAAGCAAGTTCGTGTCAGGAGTAGGCCGTTCTCTTTGTTGGGCTGTGTAGTGTTACTGGGGCCAAGGCCCATCGCTTGTACTAGCTGGCCTGCGCGCCATTGAGGGATAAAAGCCCCTGTAACCTCCTGACGAAGGCATCGATGAACAATCTAGTAACCGACTCCGTAGCTTAACGGCTTCGTCTGAATCCCATTCAAGCTGTTGTTCTTGCTGATTTCCCAACCTAATTCCCTCTGTATCCGGATTCCCTTCCAATTGAGCCCCTGTGCTCTAGTTACCCAGAGTTGAGTTCGTTACAATTGGTATCTCGGAGCAAGGTTACAAAGGCGGAATTTTTTCACCTCTGTGTTCTTGGCAATCTAGCGCCCGAGGTGTCGAAATTTCAGCAGCAGATGGCGACGAGCATTGAGGGGTGGACTCCAAGGTGGATAAGTTGACGGAAGCAGTTGCGAGCTTCGAAAAGGATGATGGGGGACATGTTTGACAAGCTGACCACCATGGATCGCTGGAGGGGCGACGCGGACAAGTCGCTCTACGCTCTGCTCCAACGGACTTCGGCGACATCCGTCGACCTTGGACTGGCTGCGGCGGCGATTGGGCGCCTAGAGGCGCCCACCGGCGGCGGCGCTACCGTGCTTGCTTCCGCACCCTGCGGCCGGCGGCACCGGCAACCCAGGCAGCACACAAAGTGCTCGACCTGAACTTGGCTCCAGCCCTCGGCGCCCCATCTCGCATCGGGTGGGGAGCGGCCCAGCAGGCACCACGAGGTTGGCGGGGGTTCCGGGAGCCTTTTGGCACCTTCCCGCCACTAATACAGCGAGTATGTTCGAGTTTCATGAACATCCCATTCCTGTTGATCGCCCTGTTTCCATTGAGCGTCATGATTCTGTTGATTTTGTACCTCGCTCAGCTCCGCACCCTAAGATTGATTTCCCTAAATTTTGTGGTGAGAACCCGAGGTGGTGGCTCGATCGGTCGCGAGATGTACTTCGAGGTGTATTCGGTGCATCCAGCAAATTGTCGGCCCCCCCACTTTAATGGGTCCTTAATCTCACGTATTTGCGCCAGGATCACGCACAAATACGTTTATTAGTCACAAATGATGGTACACATATATAGAGGAAAATCTGAGCTTTAATATAGGATAGAAAGTCTTACATTGGTGACTAAGGAGGTCACCGATCTGGGTTACAATATCAGAGTTAGCCAACCGAGAAGCGGTGGATTAACTATGGCACTGCCTCATACTCCACAGGCAAACTTGAGCATGGATGAACCCTAGGCTTCAACGTCTTTCTCCTAAACAAACGCCTTGCGAACTCCTACGAAATGCCGGTCCTTTACCTTGTTGTCAATCTTACCTTCTGAGGTGCCGATGTCTGTAAAAACAAAGGGGTGAGTACAAACGTATCAGCAAGTCCAAACCAGGGGGTGGATGTGAGTATTAGGGGTTGGGCCCTAGCAGAGTCTCTAAAACTGCTCTCGCTAGTTCCCGGGTTCACTACTACACAAACGACTTCTCTTCTCGAGCCTAAAAACACGGTTACTCCCGGTTGAAAATTGAACGGGGAATAAAGGGACCTTTATTCCCGGTTGGACTCTCCAGCCGGGAATAAAACGCCACGCAGCCATAGGACCCCGCGCGCCCAGGACCTCTACTCCCGGTTGGAGTCTCCAACCGGGAGTAAATGTAGACCTTTACTCCCCGTTGTTAACCCAAACCGGGAATAAACATCTACTCCCGGGTGGAAACACCAACCGGGAGTAAATCGATGGAGGGGATGTGAAAACCACGGCCAAAATTTCCATGGCCCGCCAAATTTTTCGTGGCCCGCCAAATTTTACTCCGGGCTGGTGTTATGAGCCGGGAGTGAAAGTCTCCTAGTCCCGGTTGGAATTGGGAGCCGGGGTAAAGGTATGAGTATATTACCCGCTCCTTCTCCTTCCTCCGTCCGCTCCCCCTCCACCCCAAAAATAGCTTCTTCGATCTCCTTCCTTCGTCCGCTCCTGCCTCCACCCCAAAAATATCTTCTTCGATCTCCTTCCTTCGTCCGCTCCTGCATCCACGCCGGCCGCCGGCCACTCCTCCCGCGCCCCCCCCACACCACACGGGACAAAGGGTTAGGACGGCGCGTTGGGGACCGGCCGGGTGGACCACGGGATCGGGCGGCGAGCGGCGAGGAGGCGGCAAACGGCGGCGCACAGCCCCTTCCCCGCTCGCTCTATGCTCCGGCGGGCGGGCGCGGCGAAGTTCGGCGACCTGGCGGCTTCACTCGCGCTCGCGTCGGATCTCGGCGCCCTTCGCGGCAGGCGGGGTAGCCGCCGGTTGAGGCCAACCTCCTCGTCCCCCATCCTCCCGCTCCTTGACGGCGGCGCGGCCCCCCTACGCATCTCCTCCTCACATAAAGCCGACGGTCGAGCACGAGGTGCGGGGGAGGTGCGGCGGCTCTCCATGGCTACCTCTGCGGCGCCCACGTTGGAGCACGAGGTTTCTTCATACTCTATTTCTTTTATTTTGTTATACACTAATTTTGCCACTTCGTTGAACTAACAAGTTCTTTCTTGTAGATCTACCGTCGTGGTTTTACGTGAGATGAGCAGAGAATGGAGTCCAGCCATAGCAATGATGATTTCTCGAGCTCCCTTTTTTTTTTCCGTGTTTCTATTATGAAGATTAAAAATTGAATTGCCATTTGTGATCTGATTGGAAATAACGTGTAATCTGTCAATGTAAAGATGAGATGTAAAGATGAGATGTATAGCTTGTGATGTTGATTTTTTTATTTGATTTGAAAAATATGTGTACCAGCTATGAATTTCAATCAAAGATAAATTGTGCCCGCACCAAGAATTGTGAAAATTGTTGATTATAGCAAGCATTTTTTTGGCAGCAAGAATTGAAATGAAGCAAAAAATGGTATATACCGGTTGGAAAAGAAAAAAAAAAAAAAAAAAAAACCCTTTACTCCCGGTTGGAGATAACAACCGGGAGTAAAAGCCCATGGTCGACCACGTGCCTTGCGAGAACTTTACTCCCGGTTGGTACCCCAACCGAATAAAGCTCCTACCTCTATTCCCCGGTGAATACTTCTATTCCCCAACTTCGTATTCCCCGGTTTTATAACCGAATAGAAGGGGTTCCTAACCGGAATAAAAGTCTCGCTATAGTAGTGGTTATATCTTACCATTATCATCATCATGGTCACAAACAGGTTAGTCATATAGTGTGAAGTCTAATCATAGATGATCTTGCCTAGCATCTGCCCATTTCAAGGACGTGGCTATTCGAATAGATTTAATTAACTCTACAGAGGTTGTACACTTTCCCCACATGATAGGCATAGTCTCTACCATCGTCATGGCTTCAACAGGCCTACCCGCTTGGTAGCCAACCTAGATATTCATATAATTCCTACCACAGCTTTCTCAGGGGTTGAAACTTGCTACGGAGGATGCAACCCTATACGGAGGCGTAGTCTGCCCTGCGGAGCACGACCATCCCTGTACGTAGCTTCAATACACACTACGGAGGATGTCGTCCCTGTACGCAGAGGGAACCCACTACGGAGGCCGCCATCCCTATACGTAGCGAACGGTGCTACGGAGGATGCGTCCCTGTACGTAGTAAACATCTCTAAACATATTCTGTGCACAACTTGGCCAATACCATAACTTCATGCTTACGTGGAAGATCACATAGCAACCACGCCAACCAGACCATGGGCCGTTCCTCCCGTGTCATCTCCTGATAGACCGCTTGCCTACTCAGGCCTCCTAGGTTAGGAAATTGTATTTCAATCTAGCGGGGTGTGAGATCAAGTCATCCCATACCGACATGTGGCTGTATGTAATATCTCACTAGGTAGATGGACTATGAACCGGTCCTTAGGGAGGCGAGTATCTCTCCGCAGGAACCCCTCGCGGTGATTCCCGATGTGGTATTTAGGCTCTCCCGGACTACCACTACTCACCTCTTTTGTTGGTTAGGTTCATTTTATCGTCATTATCCCATAGCAATTAACATCATGGCTATTATCGTATGTCTGCAACATCTCATCATAATCTTGAGCATCTAGCTCCTCAATAATTTTAAGCACCTACCTCCTCAGTAATCTTGAGCACCTAGCTCATCAATAATCTTGAGCACCCAGCTCTTCAATAATCTCGAGCACCTTGCTCGTCAATATCACATACATACACCACGCATGTATCATTCTCAAATTCACATACGATAATAGGCCATGATCTTATGATCCATTATATCATCATTTATTACTTAAATTAAGGTCATGATTAGGGGGGGGGTAAGGACTTGCCTGGTGTGTTCTTACTGATCGGCACGATGACTGACGAAGCTGGCTTGCTTCGGGGAAGCTCCTACGTCGGTCGGCGAGACTACTGTGCTACTATCGCGTGATAAAAAGAAAACACAAATAAACCTAGAATTTAAGTGGGCACCAAATAATGGGAAAAGGGTATGAAAATGTAGAGCATGATTTTAGAGGAATTTTGGAAGTTGAACGGAGTCGTTTGGAGTTAGGATGGAGAAGTTATGAGTTTCCAAAGTTTTATAAAGGAATTATAAATAGATTAAACTTTGGAAATAAATCTGGAATTTTGGGTAAAAGGAATGGGGGTGAAAATTTAAGGGTAGGGTGTTGGGTGTACCTAGTCTATTTAGGCAATTTCTGGGAACTTTTATATACATGGAAAATATATTTTTGCATCTCCGAGTACACTTCTTCGTGTGGCCGTAGCAATTTAGATAGGGCTGACGCCGTGGGGTCCCCCATCTTGGCGCTACCTGCGTCTTTGTGCCATGGCCCATGTCTTTCTCGTGTGTGCACCGATCCGAGTCCAAACCTCCTGTGCCTCTAGTTCGCATGGACCGAGTCCATGGAAAGGAGGGGAAGGAGTAGTGTCCCTAGCATGCGGGGCCCACGGAAGGAGATAAGATTGTGTTTGAGCGTGGGCAATCGAGAGAACGAGAATGAATTCGAACCAGGCTTATTCCATTGATTGACTTCATACTTATACAGGATGAAGGGGCGCCATGGGAGCGGAGACATCCGTTCGGGGAACCGCCTATCCGCGTATCCGCGTTCCCCGAATCGGATAACCCTCCCTGCGATGTCGGTTTGTTACGATAACTACCGTTGTTCTGAGGAGATTACATTGATCATTAGATTAGATCTAAAGGTTAGGATTAATCCATGTCACTAATCCTATTGGGTGTGATCTCTGTGATCCTATTGGTTCATCTCCCCGAGGAACGGATCGCTTCGTAACACTCCCCCGATCGCAACCAATCTTGAGAGATCAATCAATAGCTTCAGGACCTCCAAAACCTTGTAGGAAAAATATGAGGTGATAATAATGTTATTGATATGTCATTAAACTCCTTAAAACCCAGTGGGAAAAATAAGGAGAAAAGATATGACATATTTTAGATTATTGTCCATTGTAAACTTATATGGAAAAACCTTTTATAGGAAAAATCCATAATTTAGTTTAGAACAATATTATGGTCTTTTGAGCCATAATTAATATATCTCCCACCAAAACCATGTTTGGAAAATATGAGGAAGAAAAATGTCTTTGATATTCCCTTTAAAAACCTCTTATGAGGAAAATAGAAATATGACATGTTTATGAATTTGATATTGCCTCATTAAAAACCTTATTATGAGAAAGTTTATAAAAACTCATAATAGGAAAAGAGTGCAATCTAATATTTTAACACAAATGATTATTTTCAGAGAGTATCTCCCCTTAAACTTGTAAGTCTTTAAGTCTTCGCATACCAATACCATGAACAAACTTTTGGAACATGGGACCTCGGTAATGACTTAGTGAATAAATCTGCAAGATTATCACAAGACTTTGTTTGCAAGATTTTTATTTCTCCATTCTTTTGTAATTCATGAGGAAAAAACAATTTAGGAGAAATATGCTTAGTTATATTACTTTTAATATAACCAGTTTCCATTTGTGTAATACAAGCAGAATTATCTTCGTATATAATTGTGGGTGATTCAATGGAATCAATCCCACTAGATTGTTGTATGTGATTAATCACTCTACGAAGCCATACACATTTACGTGATGCTTCATATAATGCAACAATTTCAAAGATGATTTGCGGAGGTTGTAACAAGAGTCCATTTAGAAGACTTCCATGATATAGTTGTCCCTCCATATAAAAATACAAAGCCTGTGCAGGGATAGGCCATTATAGAGATCGATAAATAGCCGGCGTCAACATATCCATTCATAGTTGGATCTTGGTTTCTTTGGAAAAATAATCCAAGATCTTTGGTGCCATTGAGATATCGTAAAGATATTTTTAGCTCCCCGCCCAATGTCGTTTGGTTGGAGCAAAGACTATATCTAGCCAAGAAATTTATCACGAATGCAATATCGTGTCTAGTTTGATTTGCTAGATACATAAGTGCTCCAATAACACTGAGATATGGGACCTCGGGTCCCAGTACCTCTTCGTCATCGTCCACTGGTCTAAATGGATCTTTCTCCATGTCTAGAGATCGAACTATCATGGGAGTTGTAGATGGATGTGATTTATCCATATTAAATTTCTCTAATGTTTTCTGGATATAGGCAGATTGATGCACTAAAATTCCTGAGTGAAGGTGCTCGATTTGTAAACCCAAGCAAAATTTAGTTTGACCTAAATCCTTCATCTCAAATTCCGTCTTCAAGAGATTGCGTGCTTCATTGATATCATGTGGGTTGCCAATGATATTTAAATCATCCACATATACAGATATAATGCAGAATCCAGTTTGGGATTTCTTTATGAAGACACATGGGCAATCATTATTATTGGTGTATCCCTTTTGTAATAGGAATTCACTCAGTCGGTTGTACCACATTCGTCCCGACTGTTTTAAGCCATATAGTGACTTATTAAGTTTTACACAATATGTGGCGCGACTTGCTTTAGGATTCGGAGTTGGGATTCCATCGGGAACCTTCATGTATATATCCGAATCAAGTGACCCATATAAATATGCTGTCACTACATCCATCAACTGCATAGATAGATGATTTTGAACTGCCAATGCTATTAAATATCGGAAGGTTATTCCACTCATAACTGGAGAGTATGTTTCATTGAAATCAATACCGGGTCTCTGCGTGAACCCTTGTGCTACAAGTCTCGCTTTATATCTCACCACTTCATTATTTTCATTCCTTTTATGGACGAAAAACCCATTTAAAATCCCACGAGGGGAAGATTTTTGAAGGTGTAGGTATTACCGATGAGAACACCTTTCTTTTTGTGAGCGAGGCTAACTCGCTTCAATTGCTTCTTTCCATTTGTTCCATCCAAGCGCTTTTTGCACTCGCCATGGTCTTGGGATCTGGATCACTTTGGATGATTTTGGCAATTATTTCGGCAAAGTATACGTCGACAATTGTAGTCTTTTTCGATCATATGATTCTCGAGAATCAATATAGTTTATGGAAATTTCTTGCACCCCTTGTGACGGTTCGTTATTTCCCAATACGATAGTGTCAAGGCGATCCGATGTCCCAACATCGGGTATTGAGTGCACTTGTTGATGTGGGATGTGAATTTTGTATATTCACTTGGTGTTTCACAATTTGTTGTTGTGTCACATTTACTAATTTTGAATTTTTGTTATTCTCGTTTCCTTTGGCGTTTAGGAGCCATATCCCGATTAGGAGCCTTACTTCTCCCCTCTTACCTTGAACCGGTTTTACGAGGTGGGAGCTGAATAGTTTTGTTTGGTACCTCTATTCTTTTCGGGCACATTTCTAGCGAGGATGGTACGATTTAGTAACACCTTTATAATCGATAAATGCGTCGGCGGGTTATTTGCAATATTTTGCAAATTTATAATTTTTGAACTTGGAGTTCAGATTCTTGTGTACGTGGATCATGAGTTGAGATGTCTTGGGCATCCCAATTTATTTCCTGGCATTCTTTATGGTACTTATAATCTCCCCCTAATGCCGGGAAATGATCTTCATTGAAGATACAGTCAGCGTATCGGGCCGTAAATAGGTCCCCTGTAAGGGGCTCCAGGTATTTAATGATTGACGGTGATTGATACCCGATATAGATCCCTAATTTCCTGTGTGGACCCATAGATGTATGCTTGGGCGGTGAGATCGGTACGTATACAGCGCAACCGAATTTTCGCAGGTGGGAAATACTTGGCGGATTTCCACGTACTAGTTGTAGTGGGGAAGCGTGTGATATGCGGTTGGTCGCAATTGTAGTAAGTCTGCGCCGTGTAAGACCGCATGACCCCAACATGTAGTTGGTAGATTACAATTCTGCAATATTGGTCTTGCTATTAGCTTTACTCTTTTGATAAAAGCTTCTGCTAAACCATTTTGAGTGTGGACATATGGAAATGAGTGCTGAAGTTGAATTCCTAGAGCCATACAATAGTCATTGAAAGCTTTTGAGGAAAATTCGGCAAAGATTGTCCATTCTAATAGATTTTATTTGATGCTCGTGGATGATTTGCTCTAAGTCTAATAACTTGTGCTATTAGTTTGGCAAATGCATGGTTACGTGTGGATAATAAGCACACATGTGTCCATCGTGTGGATGCATCTATTAGAACCATAAAATATTTGAATGGTCCGGATGATGGCGTAATAGGACCACAAATATTGCCTTGAATTCTTTCAAGGAACTTAAGTGGTTCAGCTTTGATCTTAAGATAAGATGGTCTTAAAATCAATTTCCCATTAGCGCATGCGGTGCATGTAAAGTCAGAAGTGTCCGGGAATTTAGAATTAGCTAAGTTATGACCATTGGAATTGTTTATAATTTTTCTCATCATCCCTATGCCGGATGACCAAGGCGGTCGTGCCAAGTCCGGAATGCATCGACATTCGAAAAAATTATTTTATAGGCAACATGTGGTACGGGTTTGATGTATGTATAATAAATTCCAGATGGTAAAGAGGAATTTTTTCAAGAAGTTGTTTGCCATATCCGGTATCTTTGATTAAGAGAAGAAATTCCTCTTTATGTTCTTCATGTGTTTCCACGTGAAGTCCATTTTTCCGAATATCTCTATAGCTAGGTAAGGTAATGAGTTGAATCGGGATACAATAATGCATCCTCAATTGTAATTTGAGTACCCATGGGAAGTGTGATAGTGGCACAACGAGCCAACTATCGTTGCATCGCGTCCGATGATTGTTAGAATATTTCCTTGTCTCTTAGTTAGAGTTTGGAAATATTTAGTTTCCCCTAAGTATAGAATTAGTGGTGCCGCTGTCCACTAGGCACATTTCCTCCTCCATTGGATTAAATCCCGTAGAAATCTATATATATGTAAAAAGGAATTTATTTAAAATTTGAGAATGACATATATATAATTATACATACTTTATTGATTATCAATTGTGCTTGGTATATGCGTGCTATATATAGGATATAGCGTACAAGCCACAAATATTTTACAAGACTGCTATATTTAGCAATAATTTACAACACTTTGTTTAGACATAAATGCATGAGTGCATGCATAAGTACGTAGTACTAAGGACTATGGGAGTCTAATTGAGATCTCCGAACATGTCGGTGGAGGCAAACTCCATGAGCATCTTGTCTCAGGTCCATTAAGTCTTCCGTCTTACGGTTGCTTGGTCCAGTGGGGACACTCTTGGAGCAACTAGCTTACGCCATGTCGATGTCCTTTGGGAAGTTGAATGCATCTTCCATTTGAACGTCATTTTGGAAGTTGAAATGAGCTTCATACTTTAGTCCTTGATTTGGGCGATTGTGGCCAACAGACTTCAAGTATAAGTCAACCAAGTGACGGGGGGTACGACATTTCTTGGTGATGTGGCTGTAACAACCACACTTTTGACAAAGTTTAGATTTGTCAAAATCCTTTTTAGGAATGTCCTTGCCCTTGTTTGAATCATGCGGCTTTTGCTCTCTTTTACGCTTATTGTTAAATTTTCCTTTTCCTTTACCTTTACCTTTGAATTTTCTGAATGGTCGTGTGTACTTCAGGTAATGGAGCAGCGTCCAATGGGCGTCTATTTGAGTTCCAATTAAGGAGCTCATTATGCTTTTCGGCCTGAAGTAGAGTATTAATTAACTCAGAATAAACTTGGAAATTTCGCTCACGGTATTGTTGGTGAAGGATTCTATCTGCAGGCATCATAGTAGACAAAGTCTTTTCTATTTTGTCTGCATCAGTAGGCTCTTTTTCACAAAATTTGAGTTTGGCACAAAGCTTGTGAATTGCATGATTGTATTCCCCGACAGACTTAAAGTCCTGTAGACGGAGATGGTTCCATTCATGCAAAGCTTCAGGCAAGACAATTGCCTTTTGCTGTTCATAGCGTTTTTGGAGAGCGTTCCATAAGACACGTGGATCTTCTTCCATCAAGTATTCAGACTTGAGGTCTGGATGTATATGAGCCCTCATAATGTATAAGGCGCTATATTTAGTTTTGTCGTCGGGTTCCGGCGTGCCTTCTTGTGGTGGAACTATTGCATGGTAAAAACCCCGTAAAGAGAGGTGACTTTAAGGTCCATGGCCCATGTTGGAAAATTATGTCCATCAAGAGCAAGTTGCTCAAATTCTTTATCTTTTATCTTGTCAAGTTTTGACATTGTGCCTACATTTTTATAAATGCTTATAATAGTAAGGCACGTGATGTGTTGTAAAATATAAAATATATTTAAGTAGGTAACTCAAATATGAACCGTATGGTTTGCACATTAAATTTAAATCAGAAATGATATATTTAATGTGAATATTAAATATTGGATAAAACACTTTATAGGTAATGATTATGTGATGACATAATGTATGGACCTTATAAAGTGAATTTAATTTTTGCATGCAAATAAATTTAAATACCCATATTTAAAACATACGTGAAGTGATTGTGACATATGTTTAAGGATTTCACTTTGCATTGTGTCATATTGCAAGAATATTCGAATGTAAATAATCGTAATAAAATGGAATGGGAACCAATGCTATATGATTTGTACTATACACAAATATTCTGAACATTGATCAAATCCCTATTACAATTTACAGTTATCAAATCCCTATCACAACATAACGATGAACAGTGATCCAATCCCTAACACAAGCAGCGCTAGTTACATGATAAAAATCCCAAAGGATTTGAAGTAATTGGCTGCTAACTACAGTCATAATCACAAATTCACAAGTTAGAATATTGTACTAAATAACACACACATGCGGAGGCGAGTAAAAGTCCGGAAGATGTCGACATTGTGTTGTAACCCGGTGACCATGCATGTGGCGGTGACCATGCATGTGGCGAAGACGGACAAAAATAAAATAGAATGGGGATAAAAGTTGAGCTTATCCATCGATTCGAGTTTCGGTGTTCGGCCGCTTCCCATCGCCATTCTTTGCCTCCGTCTTTCCTCCGGTGCTTTCGGTGAGGAGAGTAGCCCCCTCGCGGAGGGCCCGCCCTCGTCATTGGAGCGGTTGGGGAGGACGCCATGGGAGAGCCTGCGGAAGGTCGCCGTCCGGAGCCCGGCGGAGGCCGGGGCTGTACTCCGCGGCCGGGAGCGGTAGTCCGGCGGCGAGCAACGCGGCGCTCCCAAACCGGCGGTGGAGTTCTTTGGTGCTTCCGCCGGAAGTTCTTCTTAGAAGGCTGGCCGGAGCGTCGGCTGCCGGGCTCTTTGAAAGCATTGAGGCCCCACCGTGGTTCCCCGGCCTTCTGGGAAGGCGTCTGGCGGGCGGTCCTTGGTCCCGCCGCCACGGTGAAGGACCCTGGGTCGGCGGCGAGGAGGCGTCGCGGGAGTAGCGGGAGGGAGTCGGCGGCGCTGCCGGGCGCCGGGCTGGGCCGGGTGGAGTCGGAGGCGCCTTGCGGCGAATAGCGGCGAGGCGAGAGTTGGAGCAGCGAAGCGGCGGGTGGAGCCGGAGGGGTTCTGATGCCTGGGCGACGGCCCGGGCGCGATGGCGCTACGGGCGGATACGCGGGCGGCGGCGCGGTTGCCACGACCCGGCGATGGCGGCGGCGGGTTGTGGCGTCCGCCCGGCGGCGGCGAAAACGCCGGGCGGTGGCTGAAAGACGAACTCGCCCGGCGGGTGGCGTTGATGGCGGTGGAGCGCGGCGAAAGTGGCGGGACGCCGAGGGAGGATTGCGGTCATAATCGAAGGTGCGTTGTCGGAGTTCATCGTACCTTTCCTCCGACGGAAGTCGCTTTCTCGGCGAGTCGCTCTTCTCGACGAGTTCTCTCGAGGAGCGATCGCGATAACGTCTTTGGCGTGGGCAATCGAGAGAACGAATGAATTCGAACCCGGACTTATTCCATTGATTGACTTCAGTACTTATACGGGATGAAGGGGCGCCATGGGAGCGGAGACGTCCGTTCGGGAAACCGCCTATCCGCGTATCCGCGTTCCCGAACGGATAACCCTCCCGGCGATGTCGGTTTGTTATGATAACTACCATTGTTACTGGGGAGATTACATTGATCATTAGATTAGATCTAAAGGTTAGGATTAATCCATGTCACTAATCCTATTGGGTGTGATCTCTGTGATCCTATTGGTTCATCTCCCGAGGAACGGATCGCTTCATAACAGTTGGATTGGTGGTTCACGGTCACGGGCGTGGCCTGTTTCCGTCGTCGTCCTCGCTTAATCCCCATCCGCTGCTTGCGAGAAAGGATAGGAGATGGCCGGCGGGGCCGGAATTCCAGCTCTGGGCGGCGGCACGGCGCGCGGCGAAGCGGCTGCTACGATCTTGGTGGAAGCGAGGGCCCCAGCGGCGGCGGGCGCGTTTCGCTCAGTGCCGGCGTGTGGTCGCGGCTGTCGGGGGCATCAGCGTGCGTGATGCCCGTGGCGGTTCGGCGGCGGGGCGGGCGTGCTCAGCGGTGCAGCGTTCCGCCCAGCGATGTGGTGGCACGGAAGGCGTCGCGGGCAACGGGCGCCAATGGGGGCTGACGCGGCTGCCGGCGCGGCGATAAAGCGTGCACGGCCTATTGGCGGCGCCGGCGAAGCGGCGGACGCCGCAGCGGCGGGCGGCATGGCGCGGCGCGCCTGTCAGCGAATGCGGCTCAGCGGGCAGCGCGGCGCGCGGTGGCGAGTAACTTTGGCGGCGTGCCGGCAGCGGCCCGATCGTGCGGCTGCGGCGTCACGCTCCAGCGGGCGCGGGCGTGGTCGCGGCGAGAGCAAGGCGGTGGTGGAACTCAAGCGGCGGCGGTGAGTGCGGTGGCGGGCGAGCTCGGGGCGCGGCGGCTTCGGCGTCGTCACCGACCGCGGCGACCCGGCGGCGGGCGCGAGTCCCGATTGGCGTGGTACTTGCCACGACGGAGCGGGGCCTGATCGCCCATGCGGGCCTCGGCGTCGCCGTTCCGGTCTTGGGCTCGGGATGGCGAGCTTTGGGGCCTTGCCCGGCTATTTATAGCCACGCGCGTGAGTGCTCGGCGGCGTGATATTTTCGGCAGCCTCGCCAAGCTCCAGGCTCGGCTTGGCGGGGCCGGCGGCCTTAACCCGCGAGTCAGCGGCAATAGTCTGCGATGACGGCGACTTGGCGCTGTGTCCGATGGGACACGGCGGCGTCCGCGGGGAGATCGCTTGCCGACGGTGTTAGCACCCCGAACAACGAATCACGATAACTCACGATGAATCTTGATAACTTCAACCGCAGATTACAATTTCGCCGGCCGGCGGGCGGTTCTCTCTCCCTCTCCCCTCTCTACTTCTAACTTGACTCTCAAGATGAGCGATAGCTGTTCCAAAGCGGGACTCCCCTGTTTAACTACTCCTGCGCCTTGGGCTCGCACTGGATACAAGCCCAATCGGGCCCTTGGACTTTCTTGTTGGCGCGGCGCGCACTCTCTTGCTTCACTTGGGCTCCTGGGCCGTGTCCTCGGCTTCCCTTGGTAGGTCGGCATGTGGGCTGGTGACATCCCCTCCTCCTTGAGAGCCGGCATGCCCCATGCCTGCTCTTCTTTGAAGGCTTCTTTGCTTGATGGCCTCAGCGTCTTCCCAGGTCGCGAGCGCGGGGTCGAGTCCAGACCACTTGATGAGAAGCTGCGTGACAGGGCCATCGCGGCGCTGATGTAGGCATCGGTTGGCTTTGTTCGGGGACTTGGTGCTCATCGTCCCACGTCTGGTAGCTCGGGTGACACTGGCTGCTTGGTTGGCGGTGCCGGCTTCAGCAGCGAGACGTGGAACACGGGATGAACCGAGGACGTAGGCGGGAGCTCCAGCTTGTAGGCGACCATGCCGACGCGAGCAACGACCTTGTGCGGCCCGAGTAGCGGAAGGAGAGCTTCGGTGTGCTCATTTGCGCCGGTGATGACTGCACGTCGGTTGGAGCTTGAGGTACACGAGGTCGCCGACGACGAAGGAGAGCTCGGACCGCCCGCTTGTCAGCCTGCTTCTTCATCCGCTACTGCGCGCGCGGTGGAGATCTTTGGCGCCACGCCTCCAGGCATTGTTGAGCGGGCCGCCAACGAACGCGAGGTCGGGGAGGGCGACCGCCGTCGGCGAGAGGCCGGTGTCGGGGGCGGATGGCCGTAGAGGACCTCGAAGGGCGTCTTGTTCGTGGCCGAGTGGAGGCTGGTGTTGTACCAGTGCTACTCGGCGAGGGCACCCACGAGCCATTGCCGGGACATGAACTGACGAGCGGCGGAGGAAACGTCTCAAGACACCGGTTGGCGCTCTCCGTGCGCCCGTCGAACTCGGATGGTACGCCGAGCTCATCGCCAGGGGTCACTGCGCAACACGAAAAAGTTCCTTCCAAAATAGACTGTTGAAGATACGGTCACGATCGCTCACAATGAGCTGCGGCATGCCGTGCAACCCGTAGATGGTGTCGAGGAAGGATCGGGCAACGAACTTCCCGCGAATGGATGAAGCAGGGTATGAAGTGTGCATTTTCTTTGAACTTGTCGACCACCACCATTAAACAATCTGCATTGCCCGAACGAGGGAGACCTTCGACGAAGTCCATGGTCAACACTTGCCATGATTCAGATGGCATTGGCAATGGGGACAAGAGTGCGATAGCGTGCTCGGTCCGCTTGGCTTGAACACGATCGAACAAAGCCGCCACCTAACCGCCGCACATCTGATTTGAGGCCACGCCAAGCAAAGAGCTTCCGGACACGGTTGAGAGTCACCGGAAATCCCGAGTGCCCCCTGATGGGTGAGTCATGTAGTGCAGAGATGATGCGTTGCTGCAGAGCGGTGTTGCTGCCGATCCAAACCCGACCATTGCGGCGAATGATGCCAGCATTCAGTGTAAAGGGAGGGTGCGAATCAGGGGCCACAGACAGTTCTTGCAAGAGCTTGCTGGATACAGGGTCGACATCATACCCGGCGCGTACCTGGGAGAGCCATGCAGGTGTAGCAGAGGAGATAGCATTGAGTTGCGCAGACGGGGATGGGTGTTTGGACATAGCATCCGCCGCCTGATTGGATGCTCCTGGACGGTAGATGACTTTGTACTGTAAGCCCACGAGCTTGGTGTAGAGCTTTTGTTGCCACGGCGTGTGCAAGCGCTGATCAGAGATGTGTATCAGACTCTTTTGATCTGTGTATATGAGGAACTCCCCGTGCTGGAGGTAAGATCGCCATTGGTCGATAGCCACGAGGACAGGCCGAGGTACTCTTTTTCGTAGGTGGAGAGGCCTCGTGTCCTCGGTCCCAAGGACTTGCTGACAAACGCCAGAGGATGATCATCTTGCAGTAGTACAACACCCATGCCGTTGTCGCTGGCATCGGTTTGGATCTTGAAGGTCTTGGAGAAATTGGGAAGAGCCAGGACAGGTGCTGTCACGAGGGCATGCTTCAAAGCGGTAAAAGCTGCCTGGTAGGAGGGCGTCCAGACAAAGAGTGCTCCCTTCTTCAGAAGGTCAGAGAGTGGGCGAGCTATGGCGGCATAGTTCCTGACAAATTTGTGATAGAATCTTGCGAGCCCGAAAAGCTGCGCAACTGTTTGACATCTTCTGGTGCAGGCCAACGCTCAATGTCTTGCTCCTTGCCGGGGTCAGTGGCCACGCCGTCTGGGCTGATAACATGGCCGAGATAGGCAATGCTCTGTTTGGCAAATCTGTACTTGGACATCTTGACTTGCCAATGATCCCGAGCCAGGAGAGACAGCACTTGTTCAATGTGTAGAAGGTGCTCGTCATAGCTCTTGTTGTATATTAGGATATCGTCAAAGAAGACTATGGCACACTTCCGTAGCAGAGAACGTAGTGTGGAATTCATTGCGCCCTGGAATGTATTGGGGGCACCTGTCAGGCCGAATGACATAACGGTGAACTCAAAGTGGCCCCAATGAGTCTGCAAAGCAGTCTTAGGTTCTTCCCCCGAGCCAATCGGATCTGGTTGAAGCCCTAACGCGGATCGAGCAATCGAAACCAGGCCGGCTCCGGACAATTCATCAAGCAACTCGTCCACAATTGGTATGGGAAACTTGGATTTTACCGTCGGGGCGTTGAGCATGCGGTCGGCGAAAAAAGCGCCACCGCCATCCTTCGTCTTGACGAGGAGGACCGGAGAAGAGAAGGAGCTGGTGCTTGGTTGGATCATCCCGTGATCGTAACATCTCTGTCACCGATGCTCTATCTCGGTCTTCAGTGCTAGATTGAAACGCGGTAAGCACGGACGACATCGGGCTTGCACCCTCTACCAGAGGTATAGTGTGATCACGATGCGCGCGTGGTGGCGCGCTCGGTTGGCTCGGCGAACACACGATTTGAAGCGATCGAGGATGCTCGCGACCGCTGGATCGAGTGGAGCAGGCTCGAAGTGGATGTGTCACTAGCCATATGATACAACTGAATAACAGAGCAGGAGGTAGCTGAGAATCCGGTTCCCTGAAGCAATGCTTGGCTAGCCCCATATGGAATCAATATCCATTTTTCTGACCAATCAACTTTCATTGGAGAAAACACCTCGAGCCAGTCCATTCCAATGATAATGTCATACGAGGTGAGCAGCAGGATTTTGAGGTTGGAGTGGAATTCATACCCTTGAATGATCCAGGAAGCCATCTGGATCTCCTCTGAACAGGACAGGAAGGCACCATCAGCCACTCTGACAGAAATAGGATCTGCAATTGCACGGCGCCCTGGGATCTTGGCAGCGATCGCATCACTGATGAAGGAGTGGCTGCTGCCCGAGTCGATGAGGATGGAGACCTCCACGCCGTGTACAGTACCCTTGAGATGCAAGGACTTGGGTCGGTGGGACTTTGACCCGAATGTCGGCGATATGGAGAAGAACTGATGCTTTGCCGGTCTCTGCGCAGGGGTTGATTCAGCATCGTCTGGAGCAATGTCATTGTCAGCAGCCGGGTCGGAGTCGAATGCTGGCTCACAGATTTGCCAGACCTCCTGCAGCGCGTGGAAGTCAGAATTTGGAGCGCACTTGTGGCCAGGTTGCCAACGCTCGCCGCAACGGATGCAGAGGCCTTGTGCCCTGCGGTAGTTCTTGCGGCTGAAAACTTGTCGTCGAACCCTCAGAACATCCCCCCGATTTTCCACTAAGGAAAATACACAGAATCGAATAATAATGTGAAAGTACCACAAGATATCTCCATCACATTATTATTCACAGTTAATATCATAGTCAAGCTTCGTACATTTACATCATTACAAGAGAAATACAACTCCTGGGGACTCACCTAATACAAGATTAACCTAGCGGAAGCGTAACTCAGGATCTCAGGGTACACGTAGAGCATCGACGAGTGAAGGCTCCTCCTTCACGGGCTCCATCAGAGTCGGCGTAGAGATTGGCGGAATCAATCGTCTTCTTCAAATCCAAGCTTGAGCGTAGGCACGAGACCACCTAATCCTTTTATTTACTGCGAGACAGGTAATCTGCACACCGCCAGGTATGTGCAGGTCATGGTCAGCACCGAATGAGCTTTGGTGGAAAACAGAAAATAAGGGATCTGGCGATCCTAGTATTTGGTTGTGGTTTGCATCCTTAGCGCATGCGAAGCAGCAGTAATAAATATTATTATTATACACATTTTAACTCATTTCCCCACATCTCCCCAAAGTCCACCTCATCTCAACACATGTCTCAACACAAGCCTCACAGCTCACTCACAGGTCGACAAGACAGCCCTGCATCTTCTTCTGCCCTGCCTAACCGGCTCTCAGCCCTCCAGGCTCTCAGCCGTAGCACACTCACCACCACCACACTCGGGTTAAGAAGAGAAAACACCCTCTCACTACTCAGAGAAGGGAAACCTCAGGAAAACCTAGTCAAAAGACCGGCGCAAGCCGAGGGTAGTCCAGGCAAAAAGGCCGGCGCAAACCCTAAGTAGTCCAGGTCTAGACAGGTCCTAGCCCGTAGGCCGGACTATACGTATAGATTTACAACTCTGCGAGGCGTGTACACAAGACCACAAGATCACCATCATCGATGCCCTAGGAGCATCTAGGAAGATAACGGAGTCCTCCTAACCAGACGATGCCATCCTACCACTCAACTCTGGGAAGTCCGGAGTACCACCGGAACGCCGAGGCCGGAGAGACAACACCGGGCCCACAAGTGGTGCTGCCATCCAGGGCAGTGCGGGAAAAGCTCAACCGTCACCGCCCACCCTAAACACCTCACAACCTAGCAGTAATGGCACCGCCTAACTTAAAAGGATAGATCCGCACCCCGCCCATTCAGGGACAAGTGGTGAGCACCAATTATCAAGACTTCGGGTCCTCAGAGATACAAGTCCTTAGGTAGGACCAGACAAGACATCTTCGCGGGAACCTCAAGTTCCCTGTGCCCTAAGGCACCTCCATTCCGGGGCTTCACTCCACAAAGGCTCTCCACCCCGGTTCCTCAGGAAAATCACCAAGTACCCGCCACAGGTACTAAACTACCCGGGGATGCCCAGAAGCACCACCCCGGCAAGACTCGTCCTCGTGACTCGTCGTAGATCCCCGCACAGTCGACACAACACTCACCACCACACACCCAAGGCACACGCGGAATCTCACTCACCAAATACCTCAAGTCACCAGGTAAAACAAGTCTCCCGGCACCCAAAAGGTCACCTTCCGGCACATATAATCCGGGTCATATATAACATGTAAGTGAGATATAGCCACAAAGTGGCAAGTGCAAACAAGCAGGTGGAAATATATAAGTGCGGCGCAAAGCTGGGTAATAGTGGTGGAGGGGTTTTAATCGAGCAATCGAGGCTCAGGCAAAAGCATGCATCATATACTAGCAAAGGAATAAAATAAAGCGCTAGCATATCAATTTGCAATACGTCTAAATGGGATTCTCTAAGTAAAGTGCTGCCATGACACCTGCGATGTCGAGGAAGTAGTGGTACTAGCTTCATCAGCGGGGGGGTAGTCGTACACCGGGTCTCCTCCCGGGCAGCTCCACTCCACGGTCCTGTTGTCCTCCTTGCTCTCTTTCTCCATCGAGCTCGTCCAACGCTAACCTCGATGAATCTACCTCGCGAGACTACGCGCGACAAGAGAGCAATCAATCAAAATAGAGGCGACAGGACTCCAAAGGACTACGACTCGAAAAACAACACACAAGGGGATGGTGAGCCCCTCCTCTCGTATATCGATCGTTGGACTAAAAGAGATATGAGTGGTTGTTTGCGAAGTATGAGCTCGATCGTAGCCTAGCTCGTATGTCATCGGTCGATTGCGTCGACCTATACGGCTTTGAGTAAATGGCATAAACCTTAGCTCATCCCGAGCAAACACCACTACGCGCTAACTTTCGATCCACACATCATTTAAATTGACGGGAACCGAAAAGGAGCGACAAAAGTAATTCCGATCTCCCCTTATCCGAACGCCATTATAATTGACGAGAATTAAGAGGAGGTGGAACGGGAAAGAGAAAAGAACGGCGACGCGCAAGAAGGCGAGTGCTTAATCCACTTGTAGGGTACCAAGACCAAGGTGCTTAAATTGCACTAGTTGGGGTCTATTTGGTACAAGCATACAAGGGCTTAAGCATGAAAGAATCAAAAGGAGATGCAGCATTCACACTTCTTTAACCCACTCGTCATAGCAACGACGGGAGTTAAAGGAGTGGAATTCAAGTTTGCAAATAGACGCCAAACAAGCGAAAGCTCAATCGCGCCTTACTAGATCGACGAGGATTGAGGCAAAAGACAAGAAGAAACAGGATCCGCACTCCTTCGACCGACTCGCCATAGAACGACGATGGTTGGGAGAGAAGAGACACGGTCCAACGATCCAAACCCACTCGTAGGGCACCACGACCGTGCATCTAACAGCACAGGGCTATTCCAACGGTCCATGGCAGTGCGGTTGTCACCGCTAGATCCGATGAAATGCTAAGGTCGTTGCGGTACAAGCATACGAGAATGTGAGGATAAACACTGTGAAAAGAAGGTATAAACCCGATGGCCATGGAAGGGCCATGAGCTTCACCTAGGCGAGTTGGCATCCGTTGCGACACGAAGGTTAACTCATAATTCGTATCCCACATAACTCGGTCATTGTGGACTCAAGGTGTGCGGGTAATAACCGCATCGAGCTTGACATCGATATCAAGTCCATAATGACCTTGTTCGTGTGACGAGCACGAGTTAACGACCGTGGGTACGACGGAGGCAACTAAACACGAGGGAACGAGTTACGCTCGGTGTCACGGCCATGGCGGGATGAACCCACGACCGCCGCTCGAATGAGATACGGTCCACTACCGCCTCGACGGCACGGTTTTCGGGCAAATACAATCACACACAACACGACCATAACAAACAGAGTTGCACATTTCCCATAGCATAAGAGACAAAGATTTAGATAACCGAGACCGGCGCGAAGGCACAGCACAGCATAGGCGTTAATAAATTGATAGACAGATCATAAGTGACAAGATAGATAGACAGATTGATCACAAGTAAAATGATATATTGACATAGAACATGAGTGTCAAGATATATCCTGGCAAGATAGATATATATTGATAAATAGAACTTGAGTGACAAGAGTGACAAGTCGGATCACAAATATTGATCGAAAAGATTAAGATAAATATATATCATGTAGGAATCATGTATATGACAGGTATACATGGCAAGAATAAATTGAAATAAAAGGCATGGGCTTGTCGACGTCGCAAGCGGCGTCAACAGGTTCAAAAACTGGACCTTGGGGCGTAGGATAGCAACACGTGATTGGCTAGGCTAGTCAGCGGCCTCCTGTGAGAGACATGGCATGGCATGGTCCAGGCCTTCCTGTAGTAGTGGATACAGCGGCACGATGGCCGGTCTTAGACAAGGTCGGTAGCAAGATCATGAATAGAATAGAAAAGGCAAGGCTTTGGTCTTAGCAGCTTACCAGCAAGGTGCACATCAGACATGGTGCTGCTGCTGTTCCCTAGTGCCGACGGCAAGGCAACAGCTTGCTGTTGTTTCCCTGCAACAGAAGAACCAAACAACGGCACGAAGGCCGGGTTCAGCAGCACATCGACAATGGATAGTCAAAGGATGGGCTTTGGTTCTGGAATGCTCACCGGCGAGGTACAGGTTACGGTCGGCTCCGGGTTCAGGGTTCCTGGTGGCAGCTCCCTGGGCATCATCTGCTTTCTCGGAGATGCAGCAGGGCAATAGCCCTTCCTGTATGGTGTACAGCTTAGCACGAAGGCCAGCATCAGGCAACAGCATGGTATACAGGAAGGAAGAACGGGTGCTTGGCAGCGGTCTGCTCACCGACGGTGTGCAGGCAGCAGGAGGCCAACGCCGCGGGCGGGGATGTGCTCAGCATCAGCAGCATGGTGGTCTGGATGATATACGGCAGCGGCACCCTCCCTGCGGCAACAGTGAAGACGGCGGCACGAAGGCCGGCCTCAGCCATATAGGAACAACAAGGAAAAGGCAGGGGCTTGGATGCTGGGCTCACCATCAGCGGAGACATGGTCGACGGGGGTGCAGAGGTGCTCGGCGTCGGGGGGCAAGCAAGGCTTGCTGCTAGTCATGGCTCCGGCTTGGCTGCTGCTCTCCTACAGCAGTGAATAGCACAGGCACAAGGCTGGAGTCAGGCATGTACACGAATGGACAAAGGAATAGAAAGCTTGGACTTGGGATTTCTCACCATGGTGGTTTTGCAGAAACGACGTGGCTGCTGCCGGTGTTGGCTTCCACACGGTGAGGGCGAAGCAGGACAAGGTCCCGGTCGTCCTCGGCTGGATCGACGTCGCAGTGCGGCATGGTAGGCGACGCGGACTGGTGCTCGGCTTGAAGCGTTGCGCGGCAGAGGAACGCGTCAGGGTGCAGGGCTTGGCGTGCTCATGCCGACCGGTGGCAAGGCAGATGACGTCGCCGTGGCTCGACGTCGCGGTGGAGCAGCGGCTTGCCGACGCGGAGGTGCTCGGCGTGCTGCTCAGGCCCAACGTCGAACACCTGGCGGGGATCGACTCGGCAAGGCGCGGGCTTGACGGTGAGGTGCCTGCGGACGGCGTCGCGGACCGGCTTGGTGACGGCGTGGTGCAGCACGACGCTAGACGCGGCTCGGCGCGTCGCGGCGTGGTCACGGGCCCATCGGCGACGGCGTCGAGCGCGTGGCGTCGACGGCGAGGCTACGGACACGGGCTCGGGCTGGGCGCGGTCGTGGGCGGCATCGTTGGCTTTGTGCTGCGCGGCACAAGGCGGTGTGGCAAGGCCGCTGCGCCATGTCGACGCGACGGCGCTCGGCGAGGACGGCAGGTGGCAGCGCGGGCTCAGCGAGAAGGAGAGCAGGGGGAGAGAGAGTAGTGGCAGCGCCGGCTCGGACAGCAGAGAGTGGCGGCGGCTGGGAATGGAGGGAAGTGGCGGCGGCTCGGCGCTTTATACGCGAGCAGCTAGGGCGCCGGGCGGATGGGACTGCTCCTGGGCGTCCGTGCTCGTGATGGGACGCGTGGCGCGCTTCCCGCGGCGCGGACGCCGAGGGAGGTAGGTGAGGGAGCGGGGCGACGCGTTGGGGCGCGTGTGCGGGCACGCGCGCGTGACGAGCGGCGGCGGCGCGTCTGGGAGCGGACGGGAGCGCGTGCGCGCGACGCGCTGTCGGTCAGAGGCGGCGGTGGTCGGGTGACGGGCGAGCGCGGCTTGGGCCAGGTAGGCTAGGTGGGCCGGCTCGGTGAATGGGGCTAGCTGGGCTGCGCTTGCGAGCTGGGCCGCGCGAGGAGGGGAGGTGGCAGCGTGAGCTGCTGGTTGGGATGCTTTGCTAAAAGAAAGAAGGTAGCTTCTCCATTTTGATATTGCCAATTTGAATGAAGAAATTTAATTAGATTCAAAAGAACTCGAGATGATTCGAAAGAAATTGGCGGGATTTATTTAGATGGAAATTGACAGATAGGTTCATATGCTCCGAGAGCATAGGGTCATCCTAAGAAAGATTTACGAAAACGCCATCAAGATTTCAAGAGAGGTTTAGCGGGAGAAAAGATGGGACGAGAGTCTTCACCGGGAGCTCTGAGAAGGTTGCCAACACGATCCGCAAAGAATCCAATAAACCAAAAGGGGTCTGATTGCTATGGCTCGTCATTGGCTCGGCTATGCATGGTTTCTATTGGCCGTGCAGGCATGGCTATGGAGCCTATGAGTGGTCGGGCTCGACCACGAGGGTTACGCCAAACGACAAGGTTAGGATGGGCTACCATTGGTCAGACATGCGCTAGGGTTGGCCGGTCGTGGCTTCAATGGTTAGCTAGGTCGAGACGGTTGACACGGCTAATCTTCTTGTCGACGGTTGGCGTAGCGTTACTATGGTCTTCGTAGATCATGGGGCAGCGAGGAAATTAAGGGAAGGATATTCCGTTTAAGAACTGGAGAAATTTGAGAAATACTTCGAGAATATCGGGAGGAGCTCGGGGAGATGATCGAGATTTGATAGGAGAATTGTTACGGCAGAAAGAGAGACTGGAATTATTAAGTTGGGCATGAGATATCTCCAAAAATTATGAGAAGAATTTTTGGAGCGGAAGAAGAGAATTGCTACGGATTTGTGCACTCCGACACAAAAACCTAAGTCAAAAAACAAACTCCGACAATTTCCTACAAACAATTCTATATGAATGCAACGTTTTGCTAGTGGGTCAACTTACGTTTGACCTAGCGACTACATGGTTCACGCCGTTGCAAGAAAAATTTTAAAAAGTTCGTATTTTTGGCTTCTCCAAAATCCGGGTTATTCAGTCCACCCACCTTACAAGAATCTCGTCCTCGAGATTTAGGGATTACTCGGTCCGTGAAGAGGTGGAGGTTATATCCTTTGTCTTGCACAACACTCAATCCAAATTTGTACCGGGTGTCCAAGGTACTTAGCTTGTCTTGCAGCCATCTAGGTTTTGGTCTGGGCTTTTGCTTTCCAAAACTCTTAAGCACTTGCTTCAGGTTGATGGCTTTCCGGGTTTGGCATATGCAAGAGTGCATTAGTTTGAAAGGAGAGACTTTGAAGAGAGGAGTTTCACAAACAAAACTTTTTTAATTTGAAGTAAAAACTCGCTTTTCAAAAGTGCTTTTGAATGGAGGAGTTTATAAAACAAAATTGTTGCATTGGAATAAAACTCATTTGGCAAAAGAGCTTTTCGGAAGGGGTTTTGCAATCAAGTTTCAAATTCCTTTTAAAATTATTTTCTTTTCGCAACCAAAGGCTTTTGAAAAGCAAATTTGAAACACAAGTTGAAAACACTTTCCAATTTGCCAAAACTTTGCAAAACCGGTTTTAAAACATTTTTGGGGTAAGCTCGAATTTGAAATCGATTTTCAAGTTTCGATAAAACAAAAGCTTTTTCTGGGGGGTTTTGTCAAATCTTTTTCGACGCAGGTTGGAAATCAAGTTTCGAAATACCTTTTTTTTTTTAAAACATGCTAGTTTGAAAGAACATAATTTAAGACATGCATCAAAAGGTCCAGGTGCACCCCTCTCTCGGTGCAATGTGAACCAAGTCCACCTACGCCTTCTCCTTGCTGGTCCACATGGACCCGACCCACACGCCCCCCTGTACACACGGCCCGTTAGAAGCCCATCGAGCCACGTGGCACCGGCCACCAATGCCGACACGTGTCGGGCCGGGCGCCCAACCCGCCCATGTCGGCCCAACTCGGCCCACAAAACCCAGTCCGGGCCAGTCAAGTTGACCATTGACTAGTCAACGGTTGACCGCCCCACCTGTCGATGGCCGAAACCAAGGACCCCACCCGGGCCCGCGGTAGCTTTGGACGCCCGGCGTCATCGATGGCGTCATCCCCGGCGTCATCGTGGGACCCACATGTCGACCTCAGATCCACGGACCCGTGCGTCAGCGTGACGTCATCGAGTGACGTCACCAATGACGCCATCACCTTGAACCCGCTGTCGGCTACCGCGGCGGCCCGCGGCAGCCAATCGCCTTTGCGCCACGCGTCGGGCGCCTGGTTAATCCAGGCCTTTTTCCATTTTCGGTTATGTTTTAAACTTCGAAATTGTGTAGAATATTCATACGAACTCGGAAAAATTTGAAACAAGAGTCCAAATTTTTCTAAAAAGAAGCTCTACGTCATAGGCTTATCCATGAGTGCATTTGGAGTTTTTGAAATTCAATTTGCTTCTTTGTGAATGTCTATAGGAGTCGCTTATCGCGACTCTACGTCACGTTTCAGTCCCGGAAGAGGAGCTACTCGAGGAGGACGACCCGGAGTCAGTGGAGGACTTGTCAGAGGACCTTGAGGTGCTACTTTCCCACCCACCTCGTAGATCCTATTAGACATGCCATGATAGATTGCTAGCGCTTTACATTTTACATTTGCAATGCTATATGCTAGGTTGCATGATTAGAATGCTTGTGAAGCCTTTGTCTTGTCATTGAGCGAGTTGTGATGTGTTGTGGAATTGGGATGGTTGGTCGATGATGTTGGTTTTGGGGTCACACGGGGGTTGGTGTGACTTTGGGAAATGAGATTAAAACTTGAGTAATTATATTATTATTATTACAACATTGTTGCTTGCATAAGAAACTACAGCCATATTTAGGCCTCTTTGATCTACCCTTTGCATACCACAAAGCACCACAAAGCAAAGCACATGCATAGGGTGGGGAAACAGTAGCCAGTACTCATTGTACTGAAAGTCGTTTTTAGTTTGCAAGGTGAAACTCGACAACAAGAAGGATTAGACGGTCCCGTGCCTACGCTCAAGCTGGAGTTGGATGAAGATGCTTCCGCGACCTTTCTTCTAGCCGTTCGGATCTGCGTGACTCTGATTGCTTCCGCCTAGAGGCGTGTATTAATGTAAACCCTTCTATTTGTAATCTTTTTATTCGAAGTTTGACTCATGTCGATCGTAATTGGATAATATGATGGAATGATCCTTTAGGACCATCGTGTTATACTTCATTACGTGGATTTTCCTTCGTGAAAATCGGGGGATGTTACAAACCCCCTGGCGCGTGGTGGGCGCGCGTCTTCTTTACTTCTTGTCGTCTTGATCGGAGTCCGCCCGAACGCCCGGGATGTACTGGCGGTGGAAGGACTCCCTTGGCCGGGAGCTGCCCGAACGAAGACGCGACTCGCCACGCCGGAAGTCTCGGCGTCGCCCGGCTCGGCAGCCTCCTCTGTATCAAAGCAGTACAAGCGTGCTCGAGGTCTTGGGGCCTTTGAATCATAACAATGGAGCATTATATCATCACGCAAGCCATCGATGAATTGTTGGACATAGTACAATTGGTCGATTGGGTGTATAGGCGGTGAGTGCTTTCGACTATATCGACGAACTTGTCGACATAATCTTGGACAGTGGATTGCATGCGTATCTGCGGAAGAGTTGGCGAACGAGTTCGTGTTGATCTCTACAAAAAGCGCCCCTAATCATGCGGCGAAGTTAGGCCAATCCTGGGGAAGAGATTTTGTGTTCTCGCAGATTGGAACCAACACTTGGCAGCCCCGATAAAGCTGCATTGTAGAGCAATCGTACCCGGACCGATTGGTGAACACCATACATGACAAAGTAATTATAGGCGCATTTCATCCGAATTGGGGATCGTCGCCATCAAATTTTGGGAATGGCATTTTTGGTAGGTGTCCAAGGTGGGGATTGTGGCCGGGCTGTTTTTTAAATAGTGGCCTCGGGAATTTTGGAATTGGTTCATGGTATGGTGTATAGGATTGGGGACAAATCTGGCGGGTGGTAATTGAGGTTTTTGTTTGTTGGGGTCCGGTGGATTTGGGGGGGAAAATTGGGATTGGAGTAGTGGTGACTTGGGGAGGATGGGTTGGGTGAGGAGGATTAGAGTACGGTGAAGAAGAAACTGGGGATCACCGGGTTTGGGAGGGAAGTGCATACCATTGGCCGGTGCGGCTCTATGGTCGCCACCGTCCATAAGGCCGGAACCGGTGGTCGTTTCGTGCGCGGTGCCGTGGGGCCGATCGTCGGCGAAGCTGCGGGTGGGCGCATGGGCGGCGATCCGGTCCGTCGGTCATCCGGTGTAGGGCGGCGCGGACTCGTGAGGGCGGCGAAGGGTGCGGATGTCGTAGCGCCACGTCGTCGATGTCGACCTCCGTCTGCGCAGCTTCCCGGATCCGCGGGGCGCCGTCGCGTCTCGAGGAGCATCGAGGCGGTCCGCTGCTTTCGTCCGGAAATCCGCTCACGGCCGTAGCTCGAGAGATCGGCGGTGCGCCGCTCGAGATCTGCGATCGCTTCCGAAGTGCCACGGAGTTGTCGGCGACAATGGCCGTATCACCCAGGGTTGGGTTAGCTTCCGAGGGGCGTGGCGGCGGTCGACGGTGGCGTTGTTCCCGCTGCGCCCACTTCGTCTGATCGGCGTATTTGGGCGAGCTTCGATGCGCCGATCGGCGAATCGACTCGCACACCCGAAGCGCGCTGCGCCGCCTCCAGCCATGTCGCTCGCATGTCGAGCTCGCTCCACCGCTCCTGTGGCGGTGGTCCATCTCGTCCGTAGCGCGCCTCGAGGCAGCGCCCGGCCGCGGCGTCCACCCGCTCGAAGCCACAAGCACCACGGGTCCATCGCTCCCTGCGCTCGCCGGAACCGCGTGAAGTGCTCGTGGGATGCCGCCCGAAGAAGAAGAATCCAGTCCGCCGGCGCTGGACCACCGAGCTGATATCGGATGTTAGCACCCCGAACAACGAATCCGCGATAACTCACGATGAATCTTGATAACTTCAACACGCAGTTACAAGTTCGCCGGTTTGGCGAGGCAGTTCTCTCTCTCTCTCCCTCTCTACTTCTAACTTGACTCTCAAGATGAACGATAGCTGTTCCAGCACGGGACTCCCCTGTTTAACTACTCCTGCGCCTTGGGCTCACACTGGATACAAGCCCAATTGGGCCCTTGGACTTTCTTCTTGGCACGGCGCGCTCTCTTGCTTCGCTTGGGCTCCTGGGCCGTGTCCTCGGCTTCCCTTGGCAGGTCGGCATGTGGGCTGGTGACACAGGGTCAGCTCCCGCACTGTGGCGTGGGCGCGGGTGTCGGCCGCGGAGATGACGCGGAAGGAGATATTTTCTCCTCTGTGTCGCTCGTGTACAGGAGGAAGGGGATGAAGCTGACAGGCGGGTCCCACTTGTAAGAGAAAGGAGGAGGAGAGGGAAAGGATGGGTGCTGGGCTGCTGCTTTTTCGCTGGGCTAGTGGCCAGCTGGGCCGCCCCGTCGCGGGTGAGGAGGGAGCTGGGCCGCAGCCGTAGGCCAGCAGGGGAATCAGCCCGTGGCTGTTTTCCTTTTATAAGTCTTTTCTATTTCTCCTTCCCTCCATGTATGTATACACATACATATATGTGTTTGGATATTCTACACATGTATAAAATAGATATCCATACATATAGCTATATATATTCCTTCTCATATATTCCTATGCGAATATATGCATTGTATATACATAGTTTTATATGCATATGTATAGTCGTGGGGCGGCTTCATCATCCTTTTCCATATATACCCATACACACACATACATGTATATGTATATATATTCACATATACTCTCATTTGCTATGAATATATTTACACATGTGTATACCCGTATATGGAGTGACTTTGATTTCCCAGAAATAAATAAACTAAGTTCAATTGAAAGAGTTTGGGTTTGGGGTACTGTTGGATATATGGTGGCTGGTAAATCATAGGGAGGGTCGAAGGGAAAGTATTTGGTGGGGTGGGATATGACAAGGTAAACTTTATTCAATGCCCAAAATAAATTCTAGATCAACACTCAGGCAAGCAAGCAAATCACACATTCAACATATATCCTAAATCTATATGGTGAGTTTTGATGTAAGGTTTTCGGAAACATGGTTTTGGTTGTGCGGAAAATAAATCAATGTTTTAGTTGTATTTCAAAAAGTTCAAATTTTAGTGATTTTTGAATGATGCAAAAACACGGGTGTTACAACAATGAAGACACGATTTGCAGCGCTTAATTTCTGAGGACCAGCATCCACGTGGCTTCAGACCGTGGAGCGCAAGGACAGAGTCAAGGATTGGGATAAACTGGTTGAGCTGGTCTTCACCAAGTTTGACAAAGATCAGTACCCTCTGATGTTGAAGCAGCTTGATGCTTTGAAGCAAGCATGATCTGTGCAGGAATATCAGAGACGTTTTGAGGAGCTGGCTCACGGTATTCTGTTATACAATCCTTCCTATGATGATACATATACGGTGACACGATTTGTAGGAGGCCTGAAGGAAGAGATTCGAGCAGCAATTGCTTTGCATCAACCAAAAGATGTAGAAGCAGCTAGTACCTTGGAAAAGTTGCAAGAAGACGAACTGGAGATTGCTAGGAAGAAAGTTCATCAGAAGGATCCAGCAAGGGTACCCTTTAGACTATACAATGTTATTGACAGGGCAAAGCCAGTGGAGGAGCATGAGAAGGCTAAACCCAAGTCAGCTGAGGATAAATGAGCTCTCTCAAGAATTATAGGTGGCAAAATGGCCTATGTTTCAGATGTGGTGAGAAATGGGTTCAAGGCCACAAATGTCCCAATCATGTGCCAATTCATGTGGTGGAGGAGTTGTTTGAGGCCTTGGATGATGCTGAGATATCTGATGGAGTAGAAGAGTGTTGACGGTCGTTAACTACATATTTTATACCGTCAACATTAGTATAAAACTACCAAAACATAATAGTAATAGGGCTTTGAGCTAACCATTTCCACAAAGTTTTGGTACTTCACTTGTTTTGCGGGGCAATGTTGAAAACATATATATATTAGGCCAAAAGCAAAGGGAAATATACAAAATAGAACAAGATAAGAATGGCCCAATGCAAAGCAAGGATAAAGAGGAGAAAAGCCCAAGAAACATGATTACAAATATCCAAACACAAAGCCCAAAAGGTCAAGGCCCAAATCCAACATGAAATCATACCGGGCACGCAGGACATGGGTTCATGTTTTGGGCATAACTTCCTCATACGAAATCAGAATTCAGTGAACCACCACTAGTACAGAATCCACTTTTATTCCCGGCTCACCAGGGCCTTTAGTCGCGGTTATGCAACCGAACACGGCTTGGGGAGTAAAGGTATTGGAACCGGGACTAGAGGGGAGATTTACTCGGTTGGGGGTACCAACCGGGGTAAAGCTTCCTGCCGAACAACGTGTCGCCCGAGGCTTTACTCCCCTGTTGGTACCCCCAACCGGAGTAAAGGTCTTTTTTTTTTTTGCGTGCCAATTGTTCATTTTATTCCTAATATAATACATTTGAATAGTGCTTATTAATTTGTAATATATATATATATATATACATATATTAAAAGCGCACATATATATATATATTAAAGCACACACTTATATTTATATATTAAAGCACACACATATATATTACACATTAGTAATTGTTCAAGCACAAATATATATAAGTTGTTCATACATGTCTCGATTACATATTAAGATAATACTACATGTCCCGATTACGGGGAGAGGATCCTTTGGCAGCCATCTGTCATTGGTGTCGTTTGTAGAACTCGCCGGAAGGCTCTAGGATCTGGGTATTAATAAATCCGGCAATAGACTCTTGCATGGCTTCAAGATGCTTTTCTTCTAATGTTTTCTCCATTAACCTCCTCCTCTGCAATTAGAGTAAAATAAAAAGTATTAGTATATATAAGATATGATTAGTTATATAAATAACGACGTCAATAACAACCCGACTTTGATGTACATACGTACCCGCTCATCTTTGAAAGTGTAATTGGTGGAATTTATCCTGATATTCTCGCAACAATATAATCCACAATGATTTGCTCCCCTGTGGTTGTTGTAGACCCCACTTTAAGATAAAAAAAAAAAGTCATTTGTCATATATATGAAGCAATATAGGGACTTGAATTAATGTAACCATATATACAAAGACATACCGGGAATAGTTGAACATTCGGTTGCGGTGCACGATCGGTCATGTTATGTTCATGTTTTATCTCTGCCCAAACCCTCGCAAATAGAACAAAAAAACTAGACTATTAATTAACACATAAGCAAAGGGTTTGAAAATCTTGAGTATATATAAAATTGACGAGGTTTATGCAATTACCCCTGAATTATTTCGATCATATCTTCGCACCACTCTCGGGGCCATCTCAACGAGTCAAAGATTGTGAGGTGACTTTTTGGTTGCACGATGTGAAACAATATCCAAAGTCCACTACATGTGTAAACGGCGGTTGAGCTAGCTAGATAGAAAGGTTATTATGAAGAACATGATCGTCAAAGTTACTTAACACTCACTTGAATCCGTATGGGAACATTACTACCCTCTTGTCGGTGCGGTGTTGCTCGAGGAACATCTTTATATTTTTACGTGTGTCTACTTTCAAACCATGTATTGATTTTGGGTTTTTGTGCACGATATAAGGATGAATGTATCCAATATCGATGGGTCCTTGATTCGAAAATGTTGAATCCAAGATCTACATATATGGTCGAAAGAGCATATGGTATTAGACACATACATATATTATCGGGACATATTGACGTATTAGTAAACGAGAGAAAGAATCACTTACAAACAATAAATCCGACGATGCTTTTGTCGAGGGAGCTCCGGTGGAATAGTTGGTGCAATTCACAAAAATCAACCCACATCACGTCATCGCCCGTTCCCCACTTGGTTTCTTAGTCCGACACCAAATTTGTCTTGTCCTTTTGCACACAAGTCTAGGTACTTCTGTTTAGCTCATACATTTTGAGTACCCGGGCTAGAACATCTATCGAGGATCCCATAGACTCGCCCAATTGAAAGGTTCTATAATTTGGTCATCATCTATCATTGCGATCTCAAAGATCACTGCTCATGTCGATACCACTAGCAATATAGTACTCTAAAAGCTCACCGGTATTAATCGATGCACCGTGAGGAAACTTTATGTACTCGTGTTCGAACCGTATTGATCGAACACTTCACTTTGGAAAAGTGGTCCCGGCGTATCTCCAAGTTGTGGAACTGTTTGACTCTTCTTTCTTTTCTTTGGGTCAATTTCCTTGAATAGAGTGCGGTCAAAGTCTCGAAAGTGGCGAGGGCTTGCTTGAATCCTTATCTTTCTTTTTCCTACCGCTATTTTTACGTCTAAGCACGTTTTGAGGTAGGAAGTAGGTCTTGAGCTCCGCCCCGCCTCCTCGCCGCCTTCTTGAACTGCTTGACTTGAAGAATTTTTGTTTATTTCTTTGACATCGGCGTCAATTCCTCCTTACTCATTTCACCGGGCAATTTCTTGGGAATGAGCTTTTCGTTTACTAGTCAATATTTTCTTTCGATGCCAAGCTCCGAAGGCTGCGTTGCCTTTGTTGCATTTGTCACGGGAGGAGGCATTGCGGGGGCTGCGTTAGCGGCGGTGATCGCACCTTTGCCGGCGCCGGTGGCGCCCCCGGAGGTGGTGGTGGTGGTGGTGGCGGCGGTGGCACCTTTGCCGCGGTGCGGTGGCGGCCACGGAGGTGGTGGTGGTGGTGGTGGTGGAGGCGTGGCGGCTTGGGAGATGCGGCCGGGGATGCCGTCGTGTCTTCTCTTGGGCCATCGTAAGCACCGCCCGGGACTACTACGATCCTCCGGGGAGCCATCCTTTCCACTGGGTTACGGTAACTTCGGGGAGGCAGGTAAGACATCGGCATCCCAGAATAACAATGTACCGTTTACGCCATGCAATAAATTGCTTCTCAACATCTCCTAGTTTTGTATCCCCGTCACCTCCCCGCAATTTCAAGATCCACGTCGGTACGTAACCTTCAACCACTTTATCCACCGAGACGGCAGCAAATCCCGGTGGTATTCTGTGCGTGAAGTCTTGGTGTCTTGGTGCGGTCAATCGGACTAACAACCGCAATGGCCACCTTCAGCGCATCTTGCCACCCTCCTTTGGGATGTGCGGCTCGCATGGTGTCAACTTCTCGGTGATGTCATCCACGCGGGGAAGCGCGAGTCCGTGTCAACAAGACTTGGTTGTTGTGTGGAAGCACGGTGCTTGTCACTTGACCGAGTGGCTACATTCCGCAAATGTGGTGCACCGTAAAGCAGCTCATTCAATTGTAGCTGGACTTGCCTTTTGATTTCTTCTTGCATTTTTGCTTGCATTTCTTCTTCCTTTTCCTTCACAAATTAACGACATATTGCTCCAACATGCGCATGTGCTCTAACTCAAGCTCCTTCCTTCTCACGGTGGGTTCTATAGGTGCCGATGTCATCCGGGAAACCAAACTTCCACGGAACGGCCCCTTTGCCTCTTGTTCGACCCGGTGTGCTCAGCGGTCCCAATGGCATATGTAAGTTCATCTCTCTCTCTATTGGGCTGAACAAGCCAACATTTTTCGCTTGAAGAATGTCCATCAATCTTCTTGTTGCCTCCTCAAGTTTTTTGGCCATGAATTACCTTTGCTTGGGTCTCACGGGCACAATTGTCCCCATGACCCGAAGCCACTTTGCTTGTGTGCGTTCGGGCCAGTTAGTGTTTACGGTGTGATCCCCTTTTGCCGAGAAGCTCCTCTTCTTTTTTGTCTCCACTTAGGAATGGAACTTGCATATCCACCGGAACCTAAGCGGTGGTGGTACTCCTTTTTTACGGCATTTTGTTGGTTCTTTCTCGAAAGTTCCATTGCCTCCTCTCAAGTCTTGTACTCCACAAATTCGTCCCCAATACGGTCTCTCGCTTGGCAATCGGAGCTGGAACTAACCAATTTGGAGTCGGGTTCTTCTTGACATATTTGGTGTACAAATCCTTCTTCGAGGACCACGAATTGTTTGGCCATTTGCTGCATACTCGGTTCTTAACTCTAGCCACCAAATCTTCATGGGTGATGACATGGTGGTAATTATCTGTGTCAAACGAGAATTTCAATTCAACCTCTTGCCGGATTATATCTTTGTCGGCATCGAGACGTAATTAATATGAGGTGCACTCTTCCTCATCTTCCATAGCCGACATGTGATCGGGATCCTTTCCCTTACAAGGTACCCACAATGGGTATATATTTTTTGGCATGTTCTCCTAGCACTTGTCCTCTTCCCACATGGAACTACGAGATGATATATCGGCCGTCCCAACGCTTAACGGGCCCTCGAGTTGTCTTACTATTGGCGTGAGTTGACGTTGATGCGTATAGGTTGAAGAATTAATGACATTTCAAATAAGAAGAAAATATTATATATAGATATATATATATATATATATATATATATATATATATATATATAATTCTTACAAAATGATCACATATATACCTCCTCGTCATAGCTGGTCGGGTTGTTCTCGCACAAAAATCCATTAAGTATTGGTCGACATCCGCATCGTCAACTTCATCATTGCCACCACCGTGGATAATATTCATCATTAATTCTTCATCGTCCATGTTGATGTTGTCTCTTGGATCGCCATCTATCCTCTGAAAAACAAAACAAAAACATACTAAGTTTTTATTTTACATGTTACGTTGTACATCGAACACGTTTGACGTCGCCGGAAACCCTAACACATGGATTAAATCGAGAAGTAAGTTTTTAGTTTAGTTCTTCGTCGGAAACCCTAACATGCGTGCTTTAAATTCGGAAAAACTAAGTTTCAATTTGACATGTTACATTGAACTCTTTGTATACATGGATCGGAAACCTAACACATGGATTCGCTCGGGGCCCACGTTTTTAGTTTAGTTCTTCGTCGGAAACCCTAACACGCGTGCTTTTAGCCGGAAAAACTAAGTTTCAATTTGACATGTTACATGGATCGGAAAACGCGTCCCGGCGTCGTCGCGGAAACCCTAACACATGCATTCATCGAAAAGTATAGTTCATCATCGCCGGAAACCCTAACACACATTCGCGAAAACATCTAAAGTTGTCGAAAACCTAACACACACGTGCTTTTCGTGTTCGGAAAAACTAAGTTTCAATTTTACATGTTACATCGATCGAAAAAGCTCGGCGTTGTCGACACATGCATTCATCGAAAAATATAGTTCATCATCGCCGAAACCCTAACACACATTCAAAAAAAAATCTAAAGTCGCCGGAAACCCTAACACATTCGCGAACAATCGATCTCAAGTCATCGGAAACCCTAACGGTTTTAGCATTGTTAACATGCAATTTGGTCATACAATCTCAACTCGTCATCAACCCTATTGGTTTTAACATACAATTCCCATACAATCATATATATACAATACTCAATTTAATTTTATTTCCATTTTTTCAATTTTACTGGAATTTTTTCTACCTCTCATTAACTGGGCGGTGGGGGCACGCTGGGTCGGCGGGCGCCGGCGCCGTTCTCGGCGGTCGCGACGGCCGGCCGTGGGAGAGGCCTAGGCGGGCGTTGAGGAGGGGCCGGGTGGCGTGCGCTTGCGCGACCGTGGGAGGCGGAGAGACGAGGCACGCGCGGCCGTGGGGAGGTGGAGCGCGGCGTGCGGCGGCGGCGTCGGGGCGAGGTGGGGCGGGCGGCGGCGTTGAGGAGGGGCCCGGGAGGGGCGGGAGGCGCGGTGGGCGTTGGGGAGGACCGGGATGGGCGGGCGCGTGGGCGAGCTTGGGCCGAGCACCGGCGCGGCGAGACGACGTCGTCGGGGAGGGTTTAGCGCGGCGAATCGGCGGCCGACGACGGCGGCGTGGATCTGGATCGACGGGCGGAGGGGGAGGAAGGAGGAACGGGCGCCGAGTTATATCTTAGGCACCTCCCATTCCCGGCTCCCCTCCACAACCGGAGTAGAACACCGCTACTCCCGGCTCCTCTATACTGACCGGGAGTAGAAGTCCCACCTTTACTCCGATGCACTCGTGGCCCGGGAGTAAAGGTGAATTTTTAGGCGGGCCGATGCGATGCGACCACCTTTACTCCGGGCCCGAAGTTCACCAGGGAGTAAAGGTGAATTTTTTCCTATTTCCCGCCACCGTTTCATCCTTTGTTTTTTTTTTTTTTTTTTCTTTTCATTTATTCACTACAATTTATTTTAAATATAGAAAATTACATAGCAATTTTAAAACTTTTGAAAAATTGAATTTAACTACACATTGTTTTACTCCACACTATAAAAATATGTAACCTAAAAAATTTTACCTTTTTCTATTGACTAGCTATGATAATGTAGTTAATAATCAATAATTCATTAATGCAAAATTGTTGCCATTAAATAAAATAATTAAATATAATGTATTTTGACAGAAACATTATTTTTACATTATCTCATGCGTAAAAATTCTGACATTACTTGTTTTTAAAAGTATATTCGTAGCATTGTCAAACATTGTCAAATGGAAGAAACTAATAAAGATGTTCGGTCATAATTATTACATATAGGGTTGTCTCAAAATACGATATTACACAAACACTAAATTAAGTTGGCTTCTATCTTGTCCATGGAGTGTCTTCTTCATTGAGTAAGATGGAGGGATCCTTGCTCACTTTGAAAGGCACAATTCGATTTGCTTCTCATAATCTTTTGACATGTCCGACTTGTCCTCAATTCCTACGATGTTTGATTTACCGGAAGAACTATGTGGCGCTGGGCTCATCATTTGTTGGCTCCTTGTTGTTTTCCCTTTCTTAGGTTTTGTAGCCATGTCTTTCACATAGAATACCTGACTTACATCTTTGGCGGGACAAATGGTTCTTCTTTATAATCTGTGGTTTTTAGATCCACTTGTTGTCAGTCCATAATCTGGGTCAATCGCTAAAGCCCCGCTTAGGTCAACTTCACCCACTGGCACTTAAACAAAGGGACCTTCAAATTACCTCCATAGTCTAGTTCCCATATGTCCTCTATGCAGCCATAAAATGTTTTTTTTCACCCCATTTGGGTCTTTGGCATCTATTCGAACACCACTTTTTTTGGTTTGTGCTCCTTTTATCCGGGATACTTGTGTAAAATGTGCTACCATTTATTTCATACCCTTTGTATGTGAGGACATGCCACGATGGTTGTGCGACCAACCTATATAGCCGCTCCGGAAGACTCGATCACCTTGACATTTTTTTTCAACCAACCGATAAAACTTGACAAGTGCTCACGCCTAATAGAATCCTCATCCATGTCGAGGAAACTTTGATCGTATTAGCTCCTTATGTTCTTGGATATACGGACACACCAAAGTGCTTTGTTTTGCGTAACGTGTATTGTGCTTTATCGAAATTATTATCCTCCATACTTGATATATGTTCTCTTTCCTAGTGTTCTCTTTCCTAGTGTCCCCTTTCCACTTAGCCTTCCCTCATGTCGCGATTCGGGGGACACCAATTGGGTCAAGGTCGGGAATAAAGTCAACACGAGAACTCAATGACCTCCTCTGTTCCGTAGCCCTCGGCGATGCTTCCCTCGGGCGAGCCCGGTTGTGAACATATTTCTTCAAGATTCCCATGAACCTCTCAAAAGGGAACATGTTGTGTAAGAACACGGGACCGAGAATAGCAATCTCTTTGACTAGGTGAACTAGGAGGTGTGTCATGATATTAAAGAAGGAGGGAGGGAACACCAACTCAAAGCCGACAAGACAACGAACCACATCATTCTCAGAGCTTAGTTAATTCCTCGCGGATCGATTGCCTTCGAGATATTTCATTGAGAAATGCACATAGCTTCACGAGCAAATGCGTACTTTGGGAGGTAGAATCCCTCTTAGCGCAACTGGAAGCAAGCGTGTCATGAGCACGTGGCAATCATGGGACTTTAAGTGTTGAAATTTCTTCTACGGCACATTTATTAATCGCTTTATATTTGAGGAGAATCCGGATGGTACCTTGATGCTTTGTTTAGGCATTCAAACATGCTTTCCTTCTCTTCTTTGGTAAGACTAAAGCTAGCGGGGCCTAAGTATTGGCGTCCATCATCGTCCGATCGCTTGGTGTGTCCTTATGCTTCCCGTACACACCCATGAAGCCTAGCAGGTTGACACAAAGATTCTTTATTAGGTGCATCACGTCAATTGCACCTGCGAACCTCTAGGACTTGCCAATAGGGTAGCTCCCAAAATATTGACTTCTTCTTCCACATGGGTGCGTGACCATCATCATCGTTTGGAACAGGTATGCTGCCGGTCCCTTCCCAAACACTACTTTGATATCGTTGACCATCTCGGTACATCCTTACCAACCCGGTTGCGAGGCTTGGCATTGTGGTCTCAGCGGTACCGTTGAAATGTTTCCCTTTCTTTCTTAACACGTGACTCTTGGGAAGAAATCGGCGGTAGCCGGGGTACCACGACCTTTCGGCGGCAGTTTTTCAAAAAAATACCCTTACAATCCGTGAAACGATGCGTGCAAGCATTATATCCCTTGTTTGATTTGTCCCGATATATTACTTAGAGCCGGCCAATCGTTGATTATTACAAACAACGGAGCGCGCAAGTCAAAGTGTTCTGTTTGTACTCATCCCACATACGTACACGGGTTTATCCCAAAAGAAGAAGCTCGTCAACTAGTGGCCTCGGTACACATCGATGTCGTTTCCAGCCGCCGGGCCTTGGATGAGTATCGGCATCATAATGAATTTCCGCTTCATGCATATCCGGGGGAAGGTTGTAGATAGACGAGTAACGTGGCCAGTGCTATGGCTACTGTTCGATCCCGAAGGGGTTAAAACCATCCGTACTTAAGGCAAACCTCACGTTTCTTGCATCATCTGCAAAATCCTTGAATTCTGAATCGATTGCTCTCCACTGTGACCCATCAGCAGGGTGCCTCAACTTGCCGTCTATCTTACGGTCTTCTTTGTGCCATCGCATCAACTTTGCATGGTCCTTGTTTCTGAACAAACGTTTCAGGCGTGGTATTATCGGAGCGTACCACATAACCTTAGCAGGGATTTTCAACCTAGGCCTTTCGCCCTCAACATCACCAGGATCGTCTCGCCTGATCTTATACCGTGATGCATGACATGTCGGACATTCATCCAACTTCTCGTTATCCTCGCCATAGTACGAGAAAACAATCATTAGGACATGCATCAATCTTTTGATTGTTAATCCCAAAGGACATACAACCTTCTTTTGCTTCGTGCGTCTTTGGCGAGGCAACTCATTGTCCTTCGGAAGCATCTTCTTCTCGGATAGTCAATAACGGCTAAACGCATTGTCGAAACACCATTCTTCGCCTTCCATGCGGCAATTCTAGTGTGGTACCCAACTTTTTCTGCGCCCGAATCACGGCTTGGGTACAACAACTTCTTGTGGTCCTCTAGCATGCGCTCAAACTTCTTCTTCTCCTTTTCTTTTTTCGCATTCATTACATTGCTTCACGAATAGCCCGATCAAGCCCATCGGTAGGCTCATCTCCTGGCGGCACCGGTGCCTCCCTGCATCTTCCTCCATTGCAATATTTTCTATGACATCACCAAATTCAGCATATTCAGCAATAACATTGTCGTCATCCCTCCTTCGTCTTCACCTTCTTCCATTGGGACACCGGTCTCTCCGTGCTTGGTCCAACAAACATAGTTGGGCATGAATCCCGACTTATACAGGTGTAAATGAAGGATATGTGCTTTGGAAAACTCTCTCTTATTCCTGCACAAGGCACATGGGCAGCACATAAAACCGTTTAAACTTGTTTGCTTGGGCCGCACATAGGAACTCATGCACCCCACGTCTACTCATCGTCGCGTCGATCTACGTTGTACATCCAATTTCGCTTCATCTGTAATTTTTAACATAATCATCGTATGAAAAAGTACACACCCGGATACATTTGAGTAAATACACAACATGCATGAATAGTACATTTTATTATTTTACGACGGGTAGCCTACAACTTTTGTTTGCCTGCATACAACGAACTCCACTAAAGCAAAGAAAGAAGAAATAGACATCAATTAAAGCAGAACATCCTTCGTAGGGCACGAAGCAATGAACCTAAGAAACTAATATTTTCGCCTGGTATCTCCTGAATCTCCATTGCTACACCTTGGTCATTGTTATTTGGAATATTTGCACCATGATAGGCCGCCAAAGCTTCAACTTTCGTGTTGTATTTTTGTAACAATTTCCTTTGTAGCGATGGACTGAGCATGGCAATAATCGGCCAGGTTCGATAGATCCACTGTACGCGCCCAACATGCACTACGTACCATGCCATGTTTCCTACACATTTAATTAAATTAAATTGATTTCTAATTTAGACTACAAATTATTGAATTACACAATTTGGTAAATGAAGTTAATTTCCTCATTTCTCTAATCAAAAGAAAATTACATAAACAACCATATTTAAATAAAGTGCAAAAACATGAAATAGAGGATGAAAAGGAGGGGGAGTGCGGTTGCCAAACCTTTATTCCCGGTTTGGTTGGGAAACCCGGAGTAAAAGGGGGTTGAGCTGTTTTTTGGAAGGAAAGGAAATGCGTTGAAAAATTCAAGGGGGCGGGAGTATTTATAGGGGGGATATTAATCCGGTTGGGGGCTTGAGCCGGGGTAAAGCTCGAGCTTTACTCCCGGTTGGTATTACCAACCGGGAATAGATCTTTATTCCCGGTTGGTTATACGAGCCGGGAGTAAAGCTCGATCTTTACTCCCGGTTCAAGCCCCAACCGGGATTAGATCTCCCGGGGGGGAGGGGCACGCGGCGCAGGACCCTTTACTCCCGGTGGGAGCTACAAACCGGAGTAAAGATACATTTACTCCCGGGTAAATTTCCAGCCGGGAGTAACCTCGATTTTGGCCTCGAGACTAAAAGTCACTTCTGTAGTAGTGCACCCACCGAAACGAAGCTTACTCCGAGGCCCACACACTCTTGAACAAAGCCCAGCCCATTTGGCCCACCGTTTGGCGCGCGCCGGGGAGCTCGCGCGAGCCAGCGGTGACGTCATCCCGGCCCATTTGTGGGCGTGGCGGTGCAATAACTCACGAGAAGAGGCGGTGCGGTGGTTACCAGCCGATTCAACGTACCTAGACAGAGTAAGGAGGTCGATTTGGGGGAGTAATGAGGTTGGAATTTGACAAACACCCCGCTCCACCTCACCTATAAGTAGAGGGCCTCTCCTCCTCCTTTGAACACACCAATTCCAAGGAAGAGCTCTCCCTCTCCTCTTAGAGGGCTCTTCCCTCTACTCTTGTGCCTTACTCCAATGGGCCTAGTCCCTAAATAGGTACTAGAGAGATTGGCGAGAGGAGAGATGTGAGGCGTGAGAGCGAGGGAAGCGCCGGACTTGTCGGTGTCTCCCGGACTTGTACCTTGGGGGATTCGGGCTTAGCTCCTTCACGGGATCTTGGCTAAGTAAGCTTCCACGGTTTTGATAATCTTTATTGTCTTTTGTTTATCTGAGCTTTATCTACTTGCTTGCGGGATTGATAGTCGTCCTTCAGGGCGGTGCTCTAGTAGAAGGACCCCGGGGACGGGTAAGCCTTGTTAACACGCTAGAGTAATGATCACTAGTGTAGACGTGGTGTCTAGGCTAGAGGTTGTCTGTCTTTTGGCGCATCCCATCCACGGTTGAGGGGTAGGCGGCTGGGTAGTGACAGACCTTGTCCGTCCCTCTGTAATCCCCCCACGTTCGGGTGCGGCATAGCACAAATTGCTGGACACTGCCCAGTTGGTGCATGGGTCGGAGCCCGAAGTGAGCAAGTAGCTCTAGAGTTTGGTTAACCAGGGGACCCTAAAGGTGTAGGAATCCTTCTCTATAATCCTCCCTGTCTTTGGTCTTTTGTGTCCTTGGATGAACTAGCTAGGAGAGAGTAGCTCCGTTCCCTATAGAAAATACGATACCCTGAATATTTCCGGGTGAAAGCTACAACGACAATTCCGTACGCTTGCAGATTCTTCTGCAACGTTAAGAAACGTCAACAAGAGTCTGAAGAAACTGAAACAGTAATGGCTATTGGTGGTAGTGCTACTCCTCAAGCTGTGAAAAGAAAGACAATGAGGCTGCATGGGCATATTGGCAACATACCTGTGTCTGATTTTAGTTGACTCAGGCAGTATAGGCTCTTTTATCAGTTCGGAAGTGGCTGACAAGTTACCTGCTCAATTGAAGAAATGTCCCTCTCTTCTCAGTACATGACTGCAGATGGGACACCCATGACTTTTCTCAGGGAATAGTGGGTATGGCTTGGACTACTTAGGGACACACTTTTCATACTGATGTATGAGTTCTTCCCCTGAGATGTTATGACATGATTCTTGGAGAGGATTGGCTAGAGCAGCGCAATCCTATGTGGGTGCACTGGACTAAGAGGATAATGAAGTTCATGCACAAGCATGTTAGCATATCCTTGAGAGGACTCAGGCCTGAAATAAATAAATGTTCAGCAATAAGCTCAGGCAAGCTGAAGGGGTTGGTGAGGAGAAATGCTATTGTACATTGTGTCTAGCTGGTGGCAGTTACAAGAAGCTCTAATGACAAGGCTGCTGAACAGTCGGAGGTCTGCAGTATTCAGTCATCTGAGCAATTTTCTAGCTCTCCTGGTGAAATGCAGCACTTACTGGACAAGTATGAGGATATTTTCAGAGAACCAACTGAGCTGCCACCAAAGAGATCATATGACCATCAGATAGCACTAGTCCCATGGGCACAACCTGTGAATGTCAGGCCTTATAGATATGCACCTATGCAAAAGACCGAGATAGAAAGACAGATAACTAAAATGTTGAAAAATGGCATCATTAGACCAAGCTCTAGTCCCTATGCATCCCCAGTGTTGCTGGTGAAGAAGAAGGATGGGAGTTGGCATTTTTGTGTGGACTATAGGCACCTAAATGTAGTCACAGTTAAGAACAAGCAGCCACTTCTTATTGTAGATGAGTTGATTGATGAGCTGACTGGAGCAAGGTGGTTTTCTAAGTTGGACTTTAGGTCAGGCTACCACTAGATTTGCATTTTAGAGTAAGACACTCACAAAACAGCCTTTAAAGTGCATAATGGCCTGTATGAGTTTTTGGTGATGCCATTTGATCTTACCAATGCACCAGCCACATTTCAAAGTGTGACGAACACACTGTTTGCTCCCATGCTCAAGAATGGACTGCTCATTTTTATGGATGATATATTGATCTACTCAAGATCCTTAGAAGAACACTATGGCTTACTCCAGCAAGTGTTTGACATTATTAGACTGAACCAGTTCTTTGTCAAGCTAAGTAAGTGTTCTTTTGTGCAAAAGCAGATAGAGTATCTGGGCCACTGCATTTCTGTTGAAGGTGTGGGCAACAGAGCACTGCTAAGATCATTCTTTGTGCTGACTTGGCCACAACCCAAAATTTTAAGGAGCTAAGTGTATTTCTTGGACTAACTGGTTTACTACAGGGAAGTTCATTAGGCACTATGGCATGATCAGTAGACCTCTTACAGCAATGCTAAAGAAAGGAGTACCATTCTTGTGGTCACCACAAGCCAAAGAGGCATTTATGTTGCTCAAGCAATCCCTTGTTCGAGCCCCTGTCCTAGCCATTCCAGACTTCACAAATAAGTTTATCTTGGAGACTGATGCTTGTGACACTGGATTTGGAGCAGTGCTTATGCAGGAAGGCCATCCAGTAGCTTATCTAAGCAAATCTATGTGTGATAAAAACAAGGGCTTGTCAACCTATGAAAAAGAGTGCATGGCAATAGTGATGGCAGTGGACAAATGGAGATCTTACCTTTAACACTCACCTTTGACTGAGCAGAGGGTCCACACAAAACTGCAACACAAGGCTCTATTAAAATTGATGGACTTGCAGTATTCAATTCAGTACAAGCAAGGGTCCTTGAATGTTGCAGCAGATGCTCTATCCAGATGTCCTCAAAGTCAAGAAGTGATGGCTGTATCATCTAGCACTCCAACCTGGCTGCTGAATCTAAAAGAAGGGTATCCGGATGATCCGAGAGGCAAAAAGTTGTTGGAGCAGATTGGCAATCGCTAATGATGATGACCAACGGTACACTTTGAAGGATGGGGTGATTAGATATAAAGGGAGAGTGTGGGTTGGAAACAGCAATTTGGCTCAGCAGCATGTAATTCAATCAATACATAGCACTAGAATTGGGGGGCATTCTGGTGTTCAGGCTACTTACCAGAGAATCAAAGCATTGTTTGCTTGGCCAAAGTTGAAGGCAACAGTTGCAAAGTATGTTCAGACTTGTGAGGTATGTCAACAAGCAAAGACTGAAAGAGTCAAGCTCCCTGGATTTTTATCCTCTCTACCTATACTTGAACAAGCCTGGGAGGTGGTGACCATGGATTTATTAGAGGGATTGCCTCAGTCCAATAGATTCAATGCTATACTGGTTGTGATAGATAAATTTACTAAATATGGACACTTTGTTCAACTATCTCACCCATTTATAGCAATACAAGTGGCTCAAGCATTTCTGGACCAAGTGTATAAACTCCATGCCCTACCTAAGAAAATCATATCTGATAGGGATAAGATCTACACAAGTACTGTGTGGCAAAATCTATTCAAACTCTCTGACACCCAGCTGCATATGAGTTCATCCTATCATCCAGAGTCAGATGGGCAGACTGAGAGGCTTAACCAGTGTTTGGAAGCTTATTTGAGGTGCTCTGTCCAGTCTTGCCTAAGGAAATGGAGTAAATGGTTGCCACTTGCAGAGTACTGGTACAACACCACTTATCATTCTGCTCTGGGAAAGACACCATTTGAGGTGTTGTATGGCCATTCCCCTAGGCATTTTGGGATCTCAAATGAAACTGTAGTTCATCCCTCTGAATTAGAAGCTCGGATGAATGAGAGAAATCTGTTGAACCAAGTGATCCAGCAACAATTGTCTCAAGCAAGTCAGAGAATGAAATAATATGCTGATACACACAAATCTCAGAGGAGTTTTGAGGTTGGAGATTCTGTGTACTTGAAGTTGCTACCCTACATCCAAATGTCTATGGCAACCAGAGGCAACCAGAAGCTATCCTATAAATACTTTGGTCCATTTCAGGTGCTGCAGAAAGTTGGAGAAGTGGCATACAAATTGGATTTGCCAGCAACTGCAAAGACCCATCCTGCAATACATGTATCTCAACTAAAGAAACACATTGCTCCATCCATTGAAGTTTCTGAAGTCTTGCCACCAGCAGTGGATTTCCAGAATGAAGAGGTTGTAATGGTGACTCAACTGAAACCTGATTACATCCTGGCGTCCAGGTTGATAGGCAAAGGTAATTCAGTTCACACTAAACTGTTGGTTTCTTGGCTGAATTGTCCAGTGGTGATGGCGACATGGGAAGAGGCGTGTAATCTGCGAAGAAGACACCCTGATGCACCAGCTTGGGGTCAAGCTGGACTTCAAGGAGTGGGTAATGTCAGGATCAAGAAGAGCCACAGCAAGAATCAGGCAGGAGAAGAAATAAAGAAGAAGGAGGAGTAGGCCATTCTCTTTGTTGGGCTGTGTAGTGTTACTAGGCCACGCCATTGAGGGATAAAAGCCCCATGTAACCTCTTGACGAATGCATCGATGAGCAATCTTTGTAACGGACTCCGTTGCTTAACGGCTTCGTCTGAATCCCATTCAAGCTACTGTTCTTGCTGATTTCCCAACATAATTCCCTCTGTATCCCGATTCCCTTCCAATTGAGCCCCTGTGCTCTAATTATCCAGAGTTGAGTTCATTACAGTTCGATGCAACCAAGTCACAAAGCGCGGCCCGACACAGATGGCGAGCAGCCAACTGTGGGGGCCAGAAACCTACCTACTAGATGCAAAAAGAAACAATTACATAAATAACAAGTTTTGTGGCCCAGAACACAACGATCAGAGCTAGCTTGGTAAAACCCGCCTGGATCCAATCATCGGCCTCAGCTAATACGTGCTTGCAGAGCTCCGGAACTGAAGCGTGCTCCCTAGCGAACGTCCTGCTATTCCGCTGCTTCCAAATGACCCAAGTAACGAAGCGCGGCGTGAGGCTATCGAAACACGATCGGTAAGACCTCTCGAGCTTGAGCCTTGACCGCAGCCACCAATTGACCAAAACGTCTCCCGACAAAGGAGCCAGTTCCTGCAGATCAACAGAAGACAAAAGGGCTACCCAAAGCTCCCTAGTAAAAAACACAACCCGGTGAACAAGTGATCAACCGTCTCTAGCTCTGGCGGCGTGGAGTACCGCGGCGTCGTCGTCACGGAGGCCATGTTTTCTTCCGTCGTGCGGCCATCCAAAGGCGATGATGCATGGCGAGCCGAGAAGAAAATTTTACTCTAGACGGCGCCTTGGAAGCCCACGGCTCTCTCGCTCCAACCATGGCCTCGGCGCCATGGAAGAGGGCCCCTATGTAGCGGAGGAAGCCGAAAGTACTTGCCATCCTTGCTCCGACCATAGTTCTACTCCTCCTCGATGGCGAAAGGTGTGGAAGGATTTATGTGCTATTAAAGTGCACGAAAATGTCAAGGTGTTTGCATGGAAGGTAGCGAACAATGATATTCCTACTCAAGCTACCAAATGCTACGATCATCTTCCGCAGCATGAGACTTGTGAGATGTGTGGCCATATATGTGAAGGCTGCTTCCATGCACTGCGTGAGCTGCCCACATCTTTGTTGCCCTTCGACGGGCTATGAGGAAGACCGGTCCCTACCAGCCCGGGGCACGAATGGTTGCCGAACCTCCTAGGCTGGTTCTCGGGGGATGTCATGGGTAATCTAATTATGCTTCTTTGGCATGCATGGAGTGTTCATAACGGTGTATGAAGGGTAGGTCGAAGATATCGATTGATAGCTCAGTAGTGTTTCTTAAACGCTATATGGACTCGCTCCTACAATTGCCGCCCGAAATAGCTTTCAAGTTGATAACAAAGGGAAGCGAGTCCTGTGGGTGGGGGAGCAATCGAATGGCCCGGAGCTCGGCGTGCATGGAAGAATTGGATCCCGCTTTGATCCAAAGTTGGATGAAGATCAATGTTGATGGGGCATTCTTGGCAAATTCGAGTATAGCCGCTATAGGTGTGATCATTAGGAATCATGAAGGCTAAGTACAATACCTTACTATGGGGCGGCTCGGGATGGCTGTAGGGGTGGTTTTAAATAACCCCCTAACTCTCCGTTCCCTACGGTGGCGGGGGCGGTTTTCCCGGCCGCCCCTACCAACGCCTCTCGCAGGGCGGCTCGTGTTACCAACCGCCCCTACTAATGCCCTTTGTAGGGGCAGCTAGTAATCTCAGCCGCCCCTACTAAATAAAAAACTGTAGGGGCCGAAAATATAAACCGCCCTAAAATTTCTAGCGTAGGGGGCGGTTCACTCCAAAACCGCCCCTACAGAGAGGATTTCACGCCAAAAAAATTCAAACCTAAAATATATATAACAGCCCCTACGATTGCCATTCCCGCCAAAAAAAATCAAATTTGAAATATATATATAATTCATAGAATAAACAGATAATTCACGAGAATAAACATATATATACATCCATAATTCACATAACTCATAGAATATCATCTCCATAATTCAAACTCACATATATATACATATATTCACAAACTTCAACATATAATTCACATCACAAGTTCAATCTGATCTAATAATTCACATCCCTAAACTTAGCCTTTTCCACTCACGAAGATGTTGATACTTTGGATTCCTCTACAACTTCGGAGCTATAGGGTCTTTGAAGCTACCTTTGTGATGTATAATCTGATCTAATATGAAGTCACAAAGGCCACCGACGAGTTCCAAGAGGTGGACAACTTCGTAAGGGTCACCTTTTCTCCCTATCTCTTTTCTCGACTACACAATTAGCATATAAGAAATAGTTAGTATATATATATAGGAACATAGTGAGCATATATATAGAGAGAGAGAGAAAGGCGGTGAGCATATATACCAAGTTCGGTGTCTCATGTAGGAAAGGGTGTTACTTATCACCATGCATACAAAATATCCATAGTGTAGACTTCCGAGCTTACGCTTGGGGCAATTGTATATATAAAATTGTTAGGTAATGCATTTGAGATTATGCAGATCTTGAAATAGGTCATAATTACGCAACAATCTGTTTTGACGCACAGCTCACCCTTCATTTTTGGATTATGTCTCCCCTTGTGTTTGCGAACATACCAGTGATACATACTGTTCGAACCGATTTCACAAATGCAATTTGTTAGTATCTAGCGAGCAAGGTTAGGAGGTTATATACAAACATATAAGAGGATTGTCGATATGCATACGTCTTGAGAATCGATATGAAGTCTTTATATGTGGCCGGCTCAAAGTTTGCTGAATCCAAAACCCACGCCACGCGAGCCCGACATTGACACATATAGCAATCCAGTGTTTACTGCATAAATTCAATCATAGGAAAAAGATAAGCACATTTGTGTATAATATGTATTCAAAAGCTTTATGTACAGGTTGAACTTACTTGAAGTGGTATGGTAGCCATATACTAGTGTTATGTTGGAGATTTTTGAAAGAGATGGCTATGAATGCCGCCATCTTAATGGACTCTTCCCTGATTGCCTTCGCCTGGATTTCCTCTTTCTCCTCCTTGGTCTTTCCAGCTTCTAACTCTTTGCCATTCAGGTCCCATCGCTTAGGATATGTAAAACGTGATTGTGCTATGTGCACTACTAGGAATATGATCATCGGACGGCGATTTTCTCGTGACGCCGTAAATTTGGTCCGCGAAAATGATAGCAATCTATGACCAATTATGTATCTTCGTCATAATATAGCGTTGACGAAGAATTGGCTTGCTGTGTAATGACGAAGTGGAAGTAAACGACACGAGATAGAAATAACAATTTGGTCACAAATATGCTTTGGTAGGCCGAATGCGCTCGAAGCGGTGACTTGGCGAGGTTTTTTTAGAAACACTTTTTTTATTGAGAAACTCACTTTTTTTTTTGGAAAAAAAAAAGTTTTTAGAAACACTTGGCGAGGGCGGGGCCGGTTGATAATTTGGGCCAGCGGTCCGCATGAGAGGGAGGAGATAGTGTCTTGGCGAGGAGGACACAATTCCTTTTATTTGGTTGGCAAAAAATTTGTTCTCCTAGGCCTTCGAACCCGCGATCCACGGGTTTCAAAGGAAGAAGTGTTACCACTTTGGAGTGCGTTGTGTTAGTTCTGTAGTTGAGTGTTTTATTTTATTTGTAAGTGTCAAATACATTGCATGCCCCTTAATTAGATGGATCGAGGCGGTGGCCCACTAAACACAAAACGCGCTACGTGGACCTAAAGTGATCGTGACGGCACGCTGCTGCGCGCGAGCGGTGGCTGAGGCTTCCACGATCAGCGTCGACCACGGCATCCCGGGGCGGGGGCCGATCTCGGCGGCGATCTTGTGGCGGCGAGAGGCCTCCCGCCCGATCGCGGCGGCGGCGGCGCCCGAGACGCAGCGTAGGCCGAGGGCACACGCCCGAGGGACAGCGTTTATGCGTTGTAGTGAGGCCACACGCCCGGGGGACGCGCGTCGCGTCACGGAGGGCACAACATCATCGGCGGCGCCACGGACGATCAATCATCGACTACAAGGTTTTTGTTCTTTGTTGATTCCCTAGTTAACTTGAGAGGGATGATTGATTTGATCAGATTTTTCTTTGTGCATTTCATTTTTGTAGATAAGAATATGATTTACGTTTCTTGAACCTGGGAGGGGGTGGTGCACTAGTGTCATGATGGAAAAAGAACCCATTTGATATATGACATAAAAAACATTCTAGTTAATTGTTGTTCTTTGTTGAGCGAATCACAAAAATTAATATGCAAAGGGCACTACTGATGCGTTAATCATACACTTCCACCCATCAAGGACTTGTAATGGCCACAATAGTAAAAAAAGAGTCTATACTTCTAGCGTGTCTTAATCATGTTGCTTAACTTAGTGATTACTGAGTTCTACAAAGTGTGCTCCATTAAGATTACCAAGTTTTACCTTAAGCCTTCGTTTATAAACAACTTCATACACTTCCATCCCAAATTTTTTATATATATATTGAATTTAGTGATTACATTTTTCAATCTTGTTTATCCTTTAATGACCACGAGATGGGCCGAAGTTGGGTTTTGGGGAAACAATTCACAACTGCATACGTGAAAGGAGTTGAAGAGTTCATGGAATTTGTTAGTCGAGAGATACCCCGAAGACGCACACATTCGTTGTCCATGCATGAAGTGTAAATGTCGAGTGATGCATCCTCGAGGCAGTAGAAAACCATATAGATGTTTATGGAATGTCACCTACATACACTAGGTGGATTCATCACGGGGGCCGGCGGATAATGAAGATGAGGGAGTAGAGCGGGAGGTGGAAGGACATGATCATGACTTTGGGGTTGCAATGAATGTGGGCGATGATGTTAATGATGATGGTCATGGAGTACCGAGATGTTAGGAGAACTATATGCAGCGAGAGCGGATGGAGAGAAGCCTAGGTTTGCAAAGGTTCTTGAAGATGGAAAGAAGGTGCTTAGCCCTGGTTCAAAAACATTCAAAATTTTCTTTTATGGTGAGGATGTTGTATATGAAGTCGCGTTATCGAATCGCAATACAGCATTTACCACAATGATGACGGTGATTTCAGATTCATACCACGAGTAAATTGCCAAAATCATATGATGAGGCGAGGAAGTATCTGAATGAATTGGGGCTTGGATACGAAAGCATCCATGTGTGCAAGAACAATTGTGTGTTGTTTCGGGACTCGAAAACATCCAAGTATGCTAAGTTGAATCGTGCCCGATCTGCAAGGAGTCTAGATGGAAAGATGAAACGGGAAGAAGCGGGTTCCACATAAGGTTACGAGGCATTTTCCACTCTTGCCAAGGTTGAAAAAGAATTTTTCATGCAAAACAGGACTTACGAGGAAACACAATGGCACAAGAAAGTGAGGAAGCCGGTCGACAATGTGATGAGCCATCCGGTGGCGGGGAAGCATGGCGGGATTTTGACAAGGCGTTTCCAGATTTTGCATGAGATTCGAGGAACCCGAGGCTTTCTTTAGCTACTGAGATGGCTTCAATCCATTTGGAAACATGAGTAGCGATGCATGTGTGGCGATTAGCCGACACGGCCCGAATCTCCCACCATGGGAATGCATGAATCGACAAAAGCTGCTTTATGGCATTACTCATCCCGGGTCCAAAATGTCGGGGAAAGGATTTTGATGTGTTCCTTGAGCCCCTAATTGAAGAACTGCTCGAGCTATGGAAGGGTGTCGGTACCTACGATGCATGTACTCGTAAGAAGTTCACCCTTCGTCTTCTTTGTTCTTTGGTGTATACATGATTATCCAGCCTGTCCCACCTTATGCAGGCGAACAACAAAAGGATATTATGCATGTATTCATTGCGACAAGAACCCATTGTCTCGGAGAATAAGGGGTAAGATTTGCTATATTGGACACCGTTGCTACCTCGCTATGACACATGAGTGGCGGAAAAGCTTGGCTTTTCGATGGTAGGATTGAAAAAGAGATAAGCCGGGCAAGTTTACTATCAAGGAGGTCTGGGCAGCTAGAAAAGGTGAAAGATGTCGGGCCGGGCAAGTCTGACATTCTTTGGAAAGAAAAGGAAGCGAAGCGGCGGTCCAAAGATTTATAGTCGCAAATGCGGGGTGTGGAGATTGCCATATTGGCAATATTTGAAGCTTCCACATAATCTCGATGTGATGCATATAGAGAAAAATGTATGTGAAAATATTCTTTGCACCCTACTTCATATACTAGGCAAGACCAAGGACACACATAATGCAAGGCTAGATTTGTATGATATGGGCATAAGACCTGAACTGCACTTGCAACCCAATGGTAACAAAGCACTGCGGGGCTCCACCCTCCATATGTGCTTGGGAAGGATCGAGAAAGTGCGGTTTTGCAAGTTCCTCGAGAGATATCAAGTTCCCTGATGGATATGCGGCTAACCTAGCAAGATACATAAGTGAAGATGGTGCAACGGTGGTTGGAAAGATGAAAACACATTCTTGCCACATACTCCTACAAAGAATCATAACCCGGCCGGCCTTAGAGGACTGGTGAGGAAAGGATGCATATGAGGCAATTGCAGAGCTTGGGGCCTTCTTCGAGGGGAACTATGCATTAGAAATCTAAGGAAAGATGTTGTCAAATGGCTGAAAGGAGATATTCCATTGATCCTCTGCAAGCTTGAAAAAAATCTTTCCACCAGCCTTCTTTGATGTCATGGTGCACTTGTGTGTCCATCTTCACGATGAGGCATTGCTTAGAGGACACATACGGTATGGATGGATGTACCCAATAGAAAAGCGACTAGGCACTCAAAGAATTTTGTAAAGGAACGAGGGCTAGGCCCAGGAAGGATCAATTCTTTGAGGCATATGTGGCAAGCAACACATTGACCTTCTGTTCTAGGTACATGGAGGATATTGAGACTAGATTTAACCAGGTTGATGATAGTGAATGCAGAGATGCCGTTGCCAGATGACGTCTCTGTGTTCAAGCACGGTGCTAGTCTTGTTGGAGCTGTTACAACCCAATACATTGATGATCTTTGTCATGAGAAAGTTAATTTGGTATGTGCTAAATAATCTTTGGTGAAGCGAGAGGAATATAGGGGTAAGTATTGATTACTTGTTTGAGATTCTGTTTTCCTTTCATTTTTAATATATATTTTGCTTGTAATGATTAGAGTTTGACATGCAGTTGTACAAGGCCGAGCTCCTCCGGCCAAGGTGCATGTGCAAAAACTGTTGATGGAATGGTTGAGCGAGGATTTGCAAATTGGTTTAGGAGCCATGTAAGTCACCACGCATTTTATTTATTTGCTTTGTAAACGCATTAGTATGGATCTGTAATTGTTGAGCTGACTACTTTGAGCAGTTGAGATGAAGCGCAAGGAGGATCGAGTGGTTAGTTAGCGAAGGGGCGTGGCGTCATGTGGCCCGGCTAAGCGAGTTAAGATAAGTCTTTGCTTGCAAGATTAATGGAGTCGGTACAGCCGCGATTGGATCGTGAAAAGTTCCTGCAAACACAAAATAGTGGTGTCATGACTGAAAGTTCACATGAGGGAAGAAAACAGATTTTTATGGTGTCCTTAAAGAGGTAATTGAGTTGCAATATAACTTCGAATCATCAAGTTTAAAAATCGGATTGTTGTGTTGTTTTTTCGATGTGATTGGTTCAACCAAGTAGGCAAGACTGTGGGCCTTCGAGGTTGACAAACATTTCAAATCCATCAATGTTCATTCATTTTAGTACAAGAATGATCCTTTCATCTTAGCGAGCAATCGAAAAAGGTCTTTTACCTGCAAGACACATCTCCACAAGGTAAAGATTGGCGAGTTGTGCAGAAATTTGAACATAGGGCTATATATGATGTGGCTGAGACAGATGAGGGCAGTCATGAGGTGCACCAGGATGACTATGGATCAGATACTGAGCATGCAGATAGAAGAAGGTGATGTTAATGAGGTCTTTGCCAAATCTAGAAGGTGGAGAAGCAACTATAATTGAAGGCAATTTAGATGAACTTATAAGAAGCAAGAAGCGAGATTGACTTTAATCTAGAAGATAGTGATGATGAAGAGGAGGATGATACAATACTGCAGTATTGTAGTGATGGGGGCGATGATAACAACAATGACATGGACGATGAAGATTTCTAGGATCGATAGTAAACCAGAGTCTTTTTATTTATTTGAGTTCAGTTTTTTTTTCATATAATTGTAGTTGACATTCTGGCATCATAGAATTAAACTAGAGTACAAATTATGTCATCACAGATTTTAGTTTAGTTGAGTTTATTTTCCATCACGGATTTGTGTATGTCATCATAGTTTTTTAAAATTTCAGTTGAGTTTTTTGTTTCACAGATTTCTAGTTCAGTTTATTTGGCATCACAGAAATAACCTTATGTTCAAATTTTTTCATCACAGATTTCTCAGGTTTTTTTCCATCACAGACATGATTAGACCGCGATTCCATCATAGAAATATGTCATACTATATACTGCCCAGGTTCAAAAGTCATCACTAGATGTTCATTGGTGCCACCAGCTACTTCTAATACATGTTCCACCTGCCAAGGTTCAAAAGTGCCACAGGTGGCATAACTAAGCATTCTACTATATATGCAACAACTTGCCAAAGTTGCACATATCACCAGCTATATACTATATCTACATATATATGCTTCAGCTCCAGCTTTTTACTTGGTCAGCTCCTTCACCCGTGCTTTCAGCTTTTGGATGATCTTGTCCTTCTTCGCCAAAGTGGCACGCATGGCTTCCATCTCGTCTTTTTTTTGCTGCACACATACTGCAAGGCTGAAAACATGGAAAAAACATTTCAGTCAGCTTGGAGAGCTCAGCAAGCCTTTATCAATGCTCCAACAAAATGGAGATTCTCACATCTTTCTCTACAGAGTCGCAGCTATCGGCGTAGGAGCTCCAGGACATGTTCTTGTCCTCCTCCAGCTTCTCCTTTCGGGCTAACTCGTTTTTCACATACTCCACATCGATCTCCACCTTTTGCAGTCTACCCAGGATCTGAAATTTCATACAATGCAGCAAGTCAGCTGGAAGAATAATATAGATATATCGTACCAACTTGTACAATACAGTGGCTTCTAGATAGATAAATATGTACCAATTGTCTTAAACCAGTGCCAAAACAATTTGGCTGAAAGGAAAAGAATTCTAACACCTAAACTGAGCACTGCCACTCTAAGCTGATAAGGTATTCAAATTGCCACATAAGCTGAATCATTTCAGGCCAACCTATCCCATTTTATGTACTATGTTGATTCAACAATCAGTGACATAAATAATTCTGTACTATGTTGATTCGTTTAAGGACCATGTATGATTCAACCACATAGTAACCATTCTGTAGGTAATACATCAACAGTGGTAGATTCACAAAAGAAATATTCAATTGCCACAAAGAAGTATTCAATTGCCACATAAGCTGAATTGTATCATGACTAAGAGCCTAAAGAAGCTGAATTGTAGGAATAGGGGTTGCCTTCACTTTTTAATACCAAATCAAATAAGTTAATCACACACAGAAAGTATCAGCACCGGAGGCTATTAAGCCAATCAATCAGCTTCCCAAAAAAAAGAAAGAAAATGACTAAGTGATGCTGTTCTGTGAATACAAATTCTTTGTACCAAATAAATTTCATAGGGAGAAATTTCAGTAAGATTCTTCAATTTTTCTTAAACACATAATCAGAAATCAGTGCCAAAACAAAAAAGAAAGAACATGACTAAGTGATGCTGTTAAGCCAATCCAATCAGATGTGAGAACTGCCACTCTAAGCTGATAAGTGATGCTGAAAAGTACCCTAAACCCTAAACTGAGCATGTAACATAGCTAAAAAAAGAAAAAACAGTAAGGTACCACCTATCAGTTCCTCTAATATCAACTCTCTGATCATACATTGATCCCAGTCACATCAGTAGTACAGGTCATGGGCTTCTTTACCAAGCAAGGCAGGTTGTTAACTCTCTTAATTTATTATAAAATTGTCTGAACTCTAAACCATTCCATAACAGTACTTTGGCTTACAAAAAAAAAGTGATAAAAATCTCATTAAGCACAGTAGAGTTAACACAAGAAGGATTACAGCCAGCCAGCTATGGACCATCACATATTACTGAAACACATGCATGTACTGAAATGGAGGAGTAGGGGTTGCCTATTGTATTTTTATTTATCCTTTTCACACAAATGAGGAATATGCAGTCTGCTGGTTGTGAACATACACAAAAGAGTTATTCAGGAGACTGAAAAGCTGAAAATCATTTGACTGAGAAAAGATTATAATACTGGATGGTGGTCAGAGAACTAAATTAACAAGTTGCTCAAACTGACATGAATGGTAATAAGGCCAAGTCTAGAGTTGGATTACTCTTGACATGTTGCTCAAACATACACAATGATGGTAGTTCAATCAATTAGAAATAGAAAATGTTTCCAAGAATCAAATTCTGTTATGAGCAGTACAGTAGGGTTAGTGAGGGAGGAAAGGGAGTGGAGTTACATATGCATCAGTAGTATAATCGTACCCTAACCACATTTGTAAATCATACCCTAATCGTACCTCGCCGAGGATTGGAACCTTGACCGGGGTCGATTTTACCCTAGGCCTGGTGCGTCTTGGCGGCGCCGTCGTCCTATCGTCTTCAATGCTTTGCGGAGTCCCTGGTCGACTTGTCCATGTGGCGCGTCGCCGGGCGTGGGAGTCTCTTGCGGGCGGCGGCGTTGGAGTGCGAAGTCGAGAGGCTGCGGCGGGCGGCCGGCGGCGGCGGCGTGGGATTGCGGGCGGAGACGGCGGCGGAGAAAGAAATAGAATGCGGGGGGATTTGGAATGGGGAGGAGGGATTAGTAGGGATTAGAATGGTAAGTAGTATAACTGTTAAATAGAATTCCGCTCAACATATGTCGAACATCACTTTCGATAAGCGCAATGGTAAGCACCGCTCGTTGTTTAGAGAACCTCTCGGGTTCGAACCACTCGACATGCAACTTTTTTAAAAATTTCACCATTTTTGTCCCTTTTTAACTTATTGCCATTATAAAAATTGGTTGTTTTCTAATTTTTTTAACTTACATCATTTATTCTGTAGTTTTAAAATTTGTTTTACCTCTCTTTTTCTAAACTTAGCACTTGTTCCAAATATGGTTCACATTACACATGTCCATGACACTTTGTGAGAGATGATGAACCTTGAGAGAGATGTATACTACCACATGCTCCAAATCATTTCAAATTTTTTTTTTTTTGAGGTGTCAATGGAGGTGTACAATGATGATGTGTGTGTTTTTCAAATTTTTAGACCCAATTTTCCATTTATTGTAATTATTTCTTCATTTACTAAAGAATAAATGATATAAAACCCTACGGTACCTAGAGAATTCCAAAAACTTGGGACAGGCACTTCATTTTGGTTTACAATGGTGTGAAAAAAAAATTCAAATCATTTCGAGGAAGTTGATGATGCCCATCATCATACACTCACCATCACTCACACATGTCCATATCACTTTGTGAGAGATGATGAACCTTGAAGAGAGATGTATACTACCACATGCTCCAAATCATTTCAAATTTTTTTTTTTTTTTGAGGTGTCAATGGAGGTGTACAATGATGATGTGTGTGTTTTTTCAAATTTTTTAGACCCGAGTTTTCAATTTATTGTAATTATTTCTTCGTTTACTAAAGAATAAATGATATCAAACCCTACGGTACCTAGAAAATTCCAAAAACTTGGACAGGCACTTCATTTTGGTTTACAATGGTGTGAAAAAAAATTCAAATCATTTCGAGGAAGTTGATGATGCCCATCATCATACACTCACCCATCACTCACACATGTCCATATCACTTTGTGAGAGATGATGAACCTTGTGAGAGATGTATACTACCACATGCTCCAAATCATTTCAAATTTTTTTTGTGGTGTCAATGGAGGTGTACAATGATGATGTGTGCATTTTTCAAATTTTTAGATCCAGTTTTCAATTTATTGTAATTATTTCTTCGTTTAGAAAAGAATAAATGATAGAAAACCCTACGGTACCTAGAAAATTCCAAAAACTTGGGCCAGGCACTTCATTTTGGTTTACAATGGTGTGAAAAAAAAAATTCAAATCATTTGGAGGAAGTTGATGATGCCCATCATCATACACTCACCCATCACTCACACATGTCCATATCACTTTGTGATAGATGATGAACCTTGTGAGAGATGTATACTACCACATGCTCCAAATCATTCCAAATTTTTTTGGAGGTGTCAATAGAGGTCTACAATGATGATGTGTGTGTTTTTCAAAATATTAGACCCAGTTTTCCATTTATTGTAATTATTTCTTCGTTTACTAAAGAATAAATGATATAAAACCCTATGGTACCTAGAAAATTCCAAAAACTTGGACAGGGCACTTCATTTTGGTTTACAATGGTGTGAAAAAAAAATTTTGAACTCATTTGGAGGAAGTTTGTGATGCATAACCAAACAAATTTCTACTACCACTTTATCCTAAAACCAATAACAAATTATCCTATATTATTTTACTGCATTTCAATTTAGCCGAGAAAAAAAGCGCCAAATGTGGCGCCATCTCGAAAAACAACAACAAAAAAAAGCGCCAAAACTGGAGCCACTCCCGAAAACCATTTGCCATTTCCTCCTTTAAACCCGGTCAAACCCCACTTCTCTCTTTCTCCCCCATTTCTCCAACCCTAGCCGCGAGGGCAAAACCGCCCGCCGTCTAGGAGCTCTTAAATCGACCACGCCCGCTGACCAGGTACCTCATAAGCCCACCGACATCACCGGTGAGCAGCGTCGCGACCATCGCGGAGGTATGAGTACCCCACCGCGGCCAGCGAGGGGGGAGGAGGGCACCATGAGGCTTGCCCGGCCCGGCCGGGGGCGGCGTCGGCCGGAGGCGGGGGGGGCTTCTGCGCATCTGCGCCGCTGTGTGTCTTGCGCGTGTGCGTGTCGGCGGCGGCGCTGCAGCGGCAAAGCGGCGGTGTGGGTGGGGAGGTGGGGGAAGGAGGACAGTAGCGGCTGTGTGTGCCGGGAGGAGGCCCGCGCCGCCCGGCCGGCAATGGGCGATGGCGGCGGAGGAGGAAGGGGATCTCGGATCTGGATTCGGTGGATTTGGGTGGTTTGTGGGTTAGGCCGGCAATGGCGGGGATGGGCGCCGTGTGGTTGGGGCGGAGCGGAGGGAGGGCCGGCGGCGGCCGTCGTCGTGGCGGCGGAGCTAGGGATGGGTGCTCCCCGCCGCCCGGAGCGTCGTAGCCGCGCCCGGCGGCCAGCGCCGCTGCCAGCCTGCGCCCGCGTGGCCTTGCCCGGCTGCGGAGGCAGCCACGCCCGCCTCCTCCGCGCCGCCCTGCCCCCACCACCGTGCCTCGCCCGGATTTAGCAGCTCGTGGCTGGCCGTGGGGGCGAAGAAGGCAGTCTTCTTTCTCTTTTGTCTGACCCTAACTCATTCTCGTTGCACCAGGTCTTCTTTCTCTTTTGGCGACCTCGATGGTGGCAACAAGGGGGCAGAGAAGTAAGCAAACTGCACAAGAAGAACAAGGTAAAAGCAACATCCTCTTGTAAATGACAGCAAAGCTTAATGTAGTGTCTAACCCTATGGCATCATAAACTAGTTAGTGCCTTGGTTTGCTCCCTCCTTCCTAATGTCCTCAGCTGTATGAAAATTGAACCACAATCTATTCTCAGCTTTATGCCCAAAAAGCTTAAGCATCGATCAAGTGTACAAAAAAATAACTGTAAATTGACACTTGTCACTTGTCAGTGTCAGGTAAAGCTGTACTGTCATTGCTAGAGATTTGAAATGATTTTGTTAATGCTAGTAGCTGTCAATATCTTGGAAGAAAAAGGCATTAGCTCTTACCTGCTCATAAGAAAGAATACCATTTTAAAAGAAACTAACCTGTAAATGGTTCGAACCTGACAGATGTTCGACCTTCTCACAGTAGCAGCATATAGAACTTTTCTTCTATTGTGGATTACTTCATAGCATTTCTTCAAGAAAACATTCAGAACTTGAATATAACACAAGCTTTTCTTCAGAACAGAGGACTGGTATCTTAGTCTGTTGCTTGCTGGTAAATAGCATAGTCTTGATGACTTGAGTCCGTTGTAGTTCTTGATGTGACAATGTGTAGACCAGATGTATGACAAAAGGAAATTAATAGCTTAAATGCTGGTGTGTGTTTTGACAGTATTACTTTAGATGTGGATTTTCCTATAGATTCTCTCTATATGTCATCATTAACTGTTTTGTGACCCAGTAAGGTACTTGCCATCTAATTTGCTGTTTGTGAGCCAAACAACTATAAATTGTATTTGATGAACTACTGTAACTAAACTTATCACCTCTTCTCTGCCTCTGCTAAAAACTTTACCATATCACCTCTTACCTATTTCCTCTATTTATCTTGCAAGAACCACAACCTCCAAAAACCAATTATGAGAGACTCGGGATAAAAAAGTGGCGGAGAATAATGAGAAGCTGGAAGCAATGGGACTGAAGAAAATAGCTTCTGAATTTAATAATTCTTTACCGCCACCAACAAAGGGAAAAAAATCAGGACACAAGAGCACAAGTAGTACAGATTCAGAAACATCTGAGTATCTCCTTGAAGAAGATCATGAGGGAGATCTTGATGATGATGACTCGAATCTGTTGAGCAGCCACAACCACTTGCAATGAAGGTAGTGGATGGGAACTATTTGCATTGCATTTGGGTCTGATCTGTAATTAGTGATGTTGCTTTTACAATCATCTTTTTATTTTGTACCTCTAATTCTGTTATTTAACGTATGGTATTGCTTACTATTTATCATGGCTTCATTTTGTGGTGAACGAGGTTCGGGGAGGAGGTAGGAAGAAAACCATTGTTTCAATCAAGAGTAGGAAAACAAACATGCCTCCCGGTGGGTAGAGGAAAGAGGGTGAGGGCATCCGAACAATCAAAGGACCAGCCTGCTGCAGCCCCACTAAGATCTTCAAAAAGGCTTCAAACTGAAGACAAAGCTGGGCACAATGATGACCATCCTCAAGCTGATGATTCTAACATAGCGAGAAAAACGATTCCTGCTTTGCCCATGACACCGCCAAAGCGGTATTGGCCATGACAAAGGCAGCAGCGAGAGGAAGAAAACGATGGATTTGGTGCCACTGATAGTAGAGATGCTGATGATGACAATATAAGCTGCAGAGGAAGGCAAGTAATAGTGTTTCTTGTCATTTCAAATACCATATATCTTTTTTGATATTGCATGAAACTAAACCATTAAATAAAATCTGAATTGAGTTTTGTAGGTCCCGTGAGCACCAAGAAACCAGTGTGTCCAACTAAGGGAAAACAAATTTGGACAAGATGACTAAAGCAATGCGAAGGAGGTTGCCCATACAAGTTGAAGAAGGCAATAAAAGGCCACATGATCACGTTCAATCTGCCAAGTTTGCATCGAGGAAAGGCCGTCATCATTCGGAAAAGATGCCTATCCTTACTCATTGGAAGGAATACAAGAAAGACACCAAAAAATACTACGACACCTTTGTGGGAGAGCTCTGCAGTAAGTGCATTATTATTGTTTGTTTGTTTACATATTGCGGTGATTAACATGAATTGACAATCTAACTATGGATTCCACATGTACCTAGGGCGCTTGGCCGTCAAACAAACACACGAGCCAACAAAAAAAAGCTTTGCGCCCGATGTGATGCGCACTACCATAAAAAACCAGCGTTACGAGGCTAAAAGAAACAATACTTCAATGGTGTACACAAGTAATGAGGTAAGGACAACTTCTCCTGTGGATTTCATGACCGATGAAGAGTGGAGGCACTAGTTACAAAGTGGTGCGATCCAAAGAACATGGTATGTTCTCTTTTCATATACCGTTGTTTCTATAAAAGTTTGCAAATGATCTTCTCATATTGAACATTGTATGGTTTCATTTTCATACCTTTAAATTCTTGTAGGAAACATGTCAAAGAACAAAGGCGAACGCATGCGGGTCCAGTACCATCGAGGCTACAGGTTCTCGCCCCTATGTGGCACATCTACATGCATATGTAAGTGTAGATTCCCCTCTTCTCCTACCTAAAAAATTTCAATCGACTTCTCATATTGAATGTCTTTGTGATTGTGTATCCACAAAAACAGAAGCAAAAGAGAGCGAGGGAAGAACCCGGCTTAGAAGAGGATGATGAATTAGATGCGGTGGAGGCCTTCAAGAGCTGCCATACCAGCTCCAAACATGGCTTTGAGTGAACAAGCAAAAAAAAGCTCTTGTAAGATCATTTGTTTGCTTTATTCAATGTATTATTATCTGATCATATGATGCAAGTTCACTTGATCATGTGTCCCTGTATTTACATTTAACTATTGAATTGAATGGAGAGGCTATTTGATTGCACTATTCTTTTCTTAAACATTCCATGGCTAATGGAAACTTATGGTCTTACATTCAAAACTGGTTTCCTCTTGAGGTTAGACACCTCATGTTATCTACCAATTCACAAGGGTAGATCTTCTAATGCCTTTTGATAAAATAAAAATTTATTGCATACAACATGTGGGGCTTCCTGATCTTTTTCACATATACTACATGAATGCTCATTATACTACCCGAATGCCTTCACGATCATTATACTACTGAATGCCTTCCTGATCATTATACTACATGAATGCCTTCCTGATCATTATACTACATGAATGCTCATGTCATATTCTGGCTTACAAACAGAAGAGTGGTAGAAACCATCATATTTGCTTCCCAAACTGTGCCCAATCATATATTTGTCCATGTGTTTGCTGCCCTTATTTTTCGATGCGAAATGGAGGCTATGGCGAGGAACTCAAGGATGCGGGTTATACAACAGAAGCGGTGTGAGTGTGCTTTCCTTTGTTCTCCCCAAGGGCAGCTCGAACAATTCCTCAAGAGTGTTGGCCTGAAGACACCTACATCGTCCAAGTCAACATCGGCAAATAAAAATGAGCTTCCAGGAACAACTTGCGGGTGAAGCAAGGGCTTGTTCAAGGGTGAAGTTGAGGACCTCAAGAAGAAAAGTGCGAAGGCGAGGAAAGAATGGAGAGGCAACAAAAGAGCCGGAGGAGTACAAGCGGTGGTAGAGAAGAACACCAAGGAGATGGAGAAAGAATAGGGAGGAGATGGAGGAGAAGCGAGGGTGCTCCTTAGGGGACTACTGAAGATCTACGCTCCTTCTTCGACATGAACTGTGCTTCTTTGTGTTTATCATGTTTTATTTTGGCTACTCGAAACTTAAGTTGCCTGTGGCTAGCAACTTTTAGTATTTGTTTCTTATATGTGCTTTGTGAACTAAGTTTTAGGCTCTAGTGCTGGTCTTTGTGCCTTTGAAATGTATGCTCGATTGAATACTACTTTATATTTTGAGCATGGAATTATGTGGTCTTGCTACTATCAATTGCAGTTATATGGTTTACCTGATTTTGTGTGACCAAATTTTGTTGTATTTGTTGATGATTCGACATTGCATCCGTGACCAAAAAGTTTGAGTCTTTGTTGACGATTTTGTAAATCAAATCTGTGACCAAAATTCTGAAGCCACGTGGCAGATCGTAATTGGTCCACGTGGGGCTACGAAAACAACCGACCGAGCTGCCATGTCACGCGCCATGTCATCAGCCCGTCCCACGCGCCCGCGTCGAAAACAAATAAGTTAACGGCGTTAATCGGCGTGCGACGGAGGGTTCTTGGCGAAAATGGAGGCATAGCCATGACCAAAGCCAATGGTCATAGAAGGAGAGCTTTTCTATGACCGTAAATGTTTGGTCATGGATTGGGAGCACTTCTATGACCAAACTTGTCACCGTCACTCATTACAAAATGTGTCGCCACCTGGGTGGCGATATCAATTTCGATCAAACGTTAGTCAAAGATTTGTGTGCATGACCAATTTGGCATCTTCGGTGACGAAGGATGAAGGTCATTAATG